>PVJA010036579.1:0-20986 GCA_004027025.1 Myocastor coypus
AATGATTGTGAGGACAATATGCAATATGTCAACTTTCAAAGAAAAGAAAGGGGAAAAGAAAAAAAAAAGTAATGTGGATTTAGAAAGGTTAATGTTTAATTGTTTGATCAATCTTATATACCTATATGTATTAATCTAAACTGATCTGATGATGAAAATATGTAATATAACCATTGTTAAATTTAAACAATAAAAAAAAGAAAAAGAAAAAAAAATAAATTAAAAAAAAAGAAAAAAAGAATCTTGTTTCAAGAGAAAATTTAGTTTCACTTTCTGACTTGTAAAAATACCTTCCAGCCGGGTGTGGTGGCTCACGCCTGTAATCCCAGCACTTGGGAGGCTGAGGCAGGAGGATTGGTGTGAGTTCGAGACCAGCCTGGGCTACAAAAGTGAGCGCAGGACCAGCCTCAACTGCATAGCAAGACCCTGTCTCAAAAAGACAAAAAAAAAAAAAATAAATAAATAAATAAATAAATAAAAATACCTTCCAAATCAAAATGACTCTAGCTAGTGGGGGCTGAAGGAGGGGAGCAAGGCAGGCTCAGCAGCCTCGGGACAGGCCTCACCTCCACTCTGGATAGATGGATGGATGGGTGGGTGGATGGATGGATGGATGGATGGGCAAGTAAGGTCACATCCACCTGGGCTCCACAGCACAGATCTCCTTCACTACAGTGCCACCAGGGGGTGCCCCCGTGAGCCCCAGACCAATCAGGTTACATCCATGTTTGAACACCTGATTGCTTTCCAACAACTACAGTCCTTCACATCTGGCTGCAATCTATTTTGGGGCATCAACCCTCACAGTTCTTCCTCTATGAAGAGTGCCCTGTGCCCAGTCATGTAGAACTAATCTCTGTATGTTTAGAATACATTAAGTCCTTTCTGGCTAACATCACCCTTGGGCATGTTGGTTCCCTCATCTAAAAATGTCCTTCCCTTCCTTTCTGCCTGACTTCACTTTAAGCTCTGGGTGAAATGTCATATCTTCTGTGAACCTGTTGCTTAGTGGCCTACAGAACTCCTCCTGTAATAATCTCTGCTTGTTGTTATTGAGTTGTCCCAATGGTTTTGTCTTCCCTACAACTTAGTTTCTCAAAGCAAGAAAAATGCCTCGTTGTCTGTATTCAAAAGGCCTAGCTCAGGACCTTCTAAAGAGAAGGGCACAATGATGTGGGGCAGAGGTGGGGGGAACAAGTAGAGAAAAAGCCGGGCACTAAAACAAAGGTTGAAGACAGTCAATGTTACCTTTGGCTACCATGCAGCTCTTTCTGAGTGTTCTGCCCTTCTAAGGTCTTGACTTTTAGGAAGTTAACAGACAAGTACTACTCAGTCTGTAGAACACTGGCAGGGGACTACAAGACCCTGATGAATATGTAGGCAAATAAGCCCACAAATGGTAATATGACCTGGTTGACTCTGCTAAGTCGAGGGGGGCAGTTCATGAACAGATGAGAGAGCACTGAGACTGGACAGAGCAGAGCTCTCACATACCCCATTCACAATCTGTCTGAGGCCCACTGGGTTCCAGGATGCTCCCACTCTGGGGAGATGGTGCCTATAGGATAAGCAGGGCCTGCTCTCCTGTAAGATAAGCCAGAGAAGGAGATATAGTCTTTCCATTTCTAGGAGGCAGGGACCAGGCCTGTTATGGAGCTGAAGCACAAATGACAGGACAGAGAGCCAAGCTTGGCAGAGGGTACAACAGGGCTCAGGCCTAGTGCAGTGCACGTTAGCAAGCCAGGGCCCTGAGTCAAGATCTGTTCTTCATTAAAGACCAAACCCACCCAGAGTACTGGGATTTAAACTCAGGGCCTTCACACTTTGTATCATTTCTTGAGGCAGGATCTTGTAAAGTCACCAAGTTGATCCAGCAGTCCTCCTGCCCCAGGGTCCCAGAGTGTTGATGACAGGTAGGCACCATTGTATCTGACCAACTCTATTCTTAAAAACACTTTGTAAGCCAGGTGTGGTGGCTCACGCCTGTAATCCCAGCACTTGGGAGGCTGAGGCAGGAGGATTGGTGTGAGTTCAAGACCAGCCTGGGCTACAAAAGTGAGCACAGGACCAGCCTCAACTGCATAGCAAGACCCTGTCTCAAAAAGACAAAAAAAAAAACAAAAAAAAAAACCACTTTGTGGTCAGGAGGTAGGGAACACTTAAGTTGAACAATCACTAGACAGACACTGACATCTACTTGTTTTATGACAGCTGTTGCTCTTTACCATGCCTACTTCCTCATCACTCATTTTCCTGAAATGTATGCAGGTGACAAGGACGAAGCCCTGGGTTCAAGAAAGTTATTCAAAGTCTGAGCTTAAGTTTCTTCATTTGAAAAATGAAGACAAGGGCTGGCCAGATAGCTCAGCAGACTAAAGTGTCTGCTTAGGCAGGTGCAGGAACTAGGGTTGGATTCCTGGTATGCCATGCCACCCCCAACCCTGGGGCACACTAAGAAGGCGATTGAGACTGGGCATGGTGATACATGTCTGTAATCCCAGCATTTGGGAAGATGAGAACAGGAGGATCACTACAAGTCCAATCTGTGTGGTGAGACCCTATGGACCCTGTACTAAATACATAGAAAGAAAAATGAAGACCGCAACACCTATCTTAATAAATAATGCCTTCCCTAAAAGCAGCACTCAGGACATGTTAGCTATTGTCAAAGATGATGGTCACAAGGACCAGTAAACTGTGCCTGTCTGGACAGTTATGAAACAGATTCCTGATTATGGTATCACAGCTGACTCCCCACCCAAGCTTAGAGCTTTCTAGGTTACATTCTCTCCTTTAAGAGTCATAAAAACACAATGAATTATGATGGATTTTGCTATTACTGGAGAAGCCCCAAGATGATTTTTCCTTTCTGTTTCCATAAGTTTAAATAAAGGACATCTGTTATCAAAGAAAGAAGTTCAATGATAACATCCCAGGATTCAAACTGGGCACCAGAAACTGTGTGCTTGTTCAGATATTCATCTGAGTATGGGCAGAGGTTGAAAATGGCTTGCAGCAATTAAGGCGGATAAGCACCCTGACCTTCAGCTCCCAATGAGACATGAATCAGACATCAGATTCTTCACTTTGATGAAAAGCCTGGCAGGGTAAGGCTTTTGCTGAGCCAGCATGGGGAGAGGTGCACATACAGGGTGGGGTTGGCAGTCACACACCAAAAATGGATGAAGTTACCAAGAGTGGAAGATAAAGGTGGATGGATGCAGGGAAAGTCTGACACAGGGAATGGTGAGGATTCAAAGAGATTATAAAGGACTGTAGTAAAAGATTTTCTTTTAATGGGGCCTGTGTCACTGCTGATAATGAAGATATTCCAGTGAGATTTTATTTCTCCTCTAAAATGCATTAAGGGTGAAGACTAGAAAGTTTGTTGAAAGATGGAACATATTTGTTCTCTAAAACAGAACTAGGAACTGGAAAAGTGTTCTAATTTATTACATATTGATAGGCAGATAACTTTTTTCTGCAATAATAGGTAGTTACAGATCTTGGAGATACTTAGTTAAGAACACAATGTTCTGAATTTCTCTCACTTAGAAAGTTCAGGGCTGGTGAGATAGCTCAGGGGACTAAGTGCCTGCTTAGACAAGCACAGGGACTGGGGTTTGATCCCTGGCACCAGATGCTGCATCAGCCCCGCTCCTGGGCACACTGTAGCCACTGAGACCAGGAGCGGTGGAACATTCCTGTAATCTCAGCACTGGGGAGGCTGAAAACAGGAGGATCACTACGAGCCTCAGTTGCACTGTGAGAAGCCATACCAAATACATTTTTTTAAAAAGTATGAGTACAACTAGGTTTCATCTTCATATTCTGTATTCCCTTACTAAATAGCACAGTACAACCGTATTTGGGCAAGTGAAAGCATTATGTGTCAGTTACAATCCTCACTGCTGTTCCTGTAGTTTGATCTTGAAAGAATAATTGATTTGTTTTACTAGTTTCTTTCTTAAAATTTTTTATTATTTAAATTTAACAATGGTTATATTACATATTTTCATCATCAGATCAGTTTAGATTAATAGATATAGGTATATAAGATTGATCAAACAATTAAACATTAACACTTTCAATAAACATTACTTTTTTTTCCTTTTCCCTTTTTTTTTTTTAACAGTTGACACATTGCATATTGTCCTCACAATAGTTCTACAGAGCACAGTGTGTGGGCATGACCCACCTACCTATTGATGTTGCTAAGAAAAAAAAAAGAAAAGAAAATTCTTCACTTTGGACTAAGAGGAAGCAGATGCACACACAGTCAAATGTTCTGCAACTGCAGTGGGCCACCAGTGAAACTTGCAATGTTGAAGGCTATTGATCCAACCCTCCTACAGCTCATCTCATCAGTCTAGCTCTGTGTTTCATGCATTGTAATTAAGCAATTTTTTTTTTTTTTTTTTTTGGTTGGGTGATCAAGGGCAAGTCAAAGCAAGACCTGTATAACAAAACATTCATTTTTTTGTATCTTCCAGAGTCAAATCCCCTCAGGATTAAGTTTGGGACCATATACAGTACTTTGTAGAACTGTTGTTAGTGTCAGCCTTCGGGATGAGTCACGGCCATTGCTTGGCCAGTTTGCTTTCTGTGAAAGCCTGAGAGAATGTTTTTCTCTGGGTGACTCTCCTTAGATGCACTATAGTTAATCCCTTTCCTCTGAGGTCCCATAATCTCCTTGACCAGAAAATTTGAGACACCTCTGAGTTATAGGATATTACAGCATAGGTTCTCTTATATGCTGAGTCCTTATTGACCTTGAAGGGCTAGGGCCAAAATGTTGGCTATCCTCATAGCCCTTCTTTTTCTCAAAGTTTTGGTCTGTTAACTTACAGTCTTAACCTTCCAGCAGAAAAGCTTTGTGATACTATTACTCTATAACATAGGTACTTGAGCTTATCATCACTGGCTTTCTGAGTATCAAATATCTTTGACTTAGCTTGGAATTGATATTTTCTGACCATCATTAATATTCTAATAATGTTCTATACAATGTGATATAAGCAGTTACACAATTTTTACACAGATATTTGGAAATTCAAGGAAATACAAAATTGTAGCCTGTCAAGACTCTGGTATTTGGCCCAGTCTCTTATTTTCAACTAATACTCTTGAGAGAGAGAATAACAGTAACTGAGTTTACACTGGGAACAGTACACATCAAAAAGACAAGAGTGTTTCAAGGCACACTAAATATTTCTTGCACCGTGAATGGGTATTCTGTTTACATACAAATTATTCACCCCCTTTCCAGAACTAAATAATATTTAAGGAAGCTAGATATTAAAAAAAAAAAAAACAGTATACAGCCACGTATCCTTCAGTAATGCCAAATTGAGAAGAAATAGGGGAAAAAAATTATCCACATACGAGAGTCTGGCAAATTCAAGGATAGCATAAGAAAGGTGAAAATGCTATCAACAGGTAAGAAAAAGAATGGTAGTTTCACAACATAGCCAAAAAGATTAAAGTAGAGGTGAGAAATTTTTCAGAGGTGTTAAACCAGAGAAAGCTAACATATTCTATTTGGGCAAGGATCAATTCCTGAAATTTGTCTTTGTTTCCAAATAAATAATAAAACTTAAACATTCTAATTTGACTCACTGATTGGGTTAACTGAACTGCTTAAAATTTTTTGGAATTTGTACTTCTTAAGTACTACAGTAAAGCATGCTTTTAGAGTCATTTAGAAAAATCAGGAAAGCTAGTTCAGTGGACAGTTTTGCTTCCTAGAGTATTTCTCTGAGGTTTTGCCAAACACTAAAGAATGTTTCAGTGCTCAGGTGTTTAGTTAATGTTAGGAAAGGCAGGCAAACACCCTAGAACACTGGCATGCACCATGCTGAAAAACAATGGAGGAAGGAAATATTCCACCACAGACACACTAAAACCACCTCCATATACCCAAACAGGAAGCATTTTGATAAAGAATTTCAAATATTGAATGCATACTTGGTAAAGTATAAGAAAAAGATTTGTCCCAGATTCATAAACGACATTTGCTCCTGAGCCAGAGGAAAATGAACTCTGGGTCCCTGGAGTCCTGGATTCCTGGCCACATGAACTGGCAGCAGCTTTCAGACCAGGTTGTTTTGGGTAGGAGCAAGGGTTACCTGGGTGATCCTGGACACCCTAAATGAGTGAAGACAGCCAGTGTACTGATAGCTCCAGGGAAAAGAAGGTAGGAGGCAGCCAGGACCTGGTGCGTAACATGAGACAAACAGGAAACAGAAAGATGTAAATAGCTATGGATCAGGATAAAACCAAGACAAAACAATAAATAAAGCAAAGCAAATATCCCTGAGTAACCATCATAGGTTCAAAGTCCATGCGATCCCAGACTTGCTTGATGCCTATTTAGTCTGAGATATGATTCTATTAATATGTATGGTGTCTGGCTCCCTAATTTCCTAGCAGGCTCAAAGCTGTAAGTTAAGGAGACACATACTGCTGAAGATGGTCCCATGTAGAAAAAGAAAAGGAAAAACATTAATTTTAAAAGTAAACTGCAGGCCCGGCAGGATGGCTCAGTGGTCTAAAGCGCCTGCTTAGGAAAGCTTGGGCGTCTGCGGGGACCATGGTTCGATCCCCAGCACCACATGCTGCGCCAGCCCTTCCCTCAGGGCAGGCTGAGCAGGCCATAAAAATAAATAAATATACAAACAAAAGTTCTGAAACAAGAAAAAAAAAAAAGTAAACTGCAAAGTATACCTGTTTTCCAACATTAAGTTTTCTACTCTGATATATACTAAGGATATCATATTATGAAGCATATTCTAATAGAAAACTAAAATAATGGTCCTATATCATTAAGATGGAATCAGGATATAATTAAAGATAACTTAGATTTGGAAAAAATGATATTCCATATTCATGCCTCTAATCCTACCTCTGTCAGTGGAATGTGGCTGGCTACTTTCACCTGTCTCTTCCAACAGAGGCAATGCTCGTAAGTGCACAAAGACTTTCACTCTGCTGATAGAAAGTAAGGCTTACAGACCAAGAGAGAAAATGACTACAGGTTAAACAGGGTGCCTCATGTGCTTTCTGTGTCCACTAGAATAATGAGCCCAGAGAGTGAACTTCTCTCAGTCATGCCACACAGGAGTCAGGCAGGCTTCGGGTGCCGCAGGAGCACTGCAGACAGTCAGCAGATGGAAAAGATTTAGGCTTGGCTTAGACAATCATTCCAAGCTGGTCAGCAGGAGGAGGAAGAGGAGGTCAGGAAACAAAGAGGACACAGCTGGGTCCTTAAGAAGATACCATGGGTTCTGCCCCCAAGACAACAACCCCAGGTAGAAGAAGGCAAGATGGCTATGGGGATCCGAGAACAGAGGGAACTGAGCCCCATGTCTGGAAGAACTGGGGCAGAGGAGGGACAGGCATGTTGTGGTGGTAGCAGGTGACCATGGCTGTGCCTGCAGTCAGAAGTGGCTCAGAGGTCCTCCCACCACAGTGTGGATGAGGTCAGTCTCACAGACGGATGCTCCCTGTCTGTGGCTGAGAAGAGCACTGATGTGGCCCAAAGATGGCCTAGAGTCTTCGTGGGCAAAGGGGCTGCAGTGGGACCTGGACAGAAATAGAACACGCAGAGCCTGGGGAGGGTGGATGGCTCTGGACCACATGCTGCCCTTTGTTGCAACTCTCTGGCTTCATGGGGCAAGGCCAGGATATCACAGAGCTCACAAATTAACTGGGATGACCTGCACTGACTGAAACTATCTCATACTGCTGAAACAGCCTCATACACTAGGGAGCTTACAACAGAAGCTCTGTCTGGTTTGGAATTCTGGAGGCTGTGAGGTCCAGGAGTACCCAGTATCAGGGACAGACTGTGCTGAGTAATCAATCCTACACCAGAGGCAAGTGGGCAAAGGACACGGCAAGAGAACTTCGGTAACAAAACCCGCAGCAGCCACACACCACCCGTGCAGGTGGAGCCCCCACAGCTAGTCCCTAGACTTCCGCTCTTGTTACTGTTACAACCACATTACACTGTCATGGCCGTTTCAGTGTCCCAAATCAGTTTGACATGATTGCTTCTCATGGTCACTCTGACTTTGGGGAAGTCAGCAGTTGCAGGGTACCAGAGCTGGGGAGGAGCAGGGTAGATGCAGATCCCTGTCGTGTTTTCCCATGCCTGACTTTCTTTTGTATGACATTCAGCAATAGCCTTCACCATGCTTTTGATCATATCTGAGAAAGACACTGATGAAGGAAGACACACAGAGCTGCTTTGAAAATTGGCAAGAAAGATGGGTGAGTGTACTCGAAGTAACTGCCCTACATGGTGTAGGTCTGGGGCAGACAAGAGCAGACAGTGGCCTTGCTTCTAGAGGTTTACAGGTTCGTGCTCATCACCCAAGGAATCAGCACAGTGTGGGTCTGGCTGGAAGCTCTGTGTACTTACAGATAACTCTATCAGCACCAAAAGAAAGACTCAGCTTCCCAGGAGCACAGCCATTATTAGGGCCTTAGAAGATAAACGTGTCTCTCTGAGTGTCACATGTTCGTTGCCTGAGTGGCTTACACCTGTAGCATGTGATAATCAGGTTTCTGGGTGAAGAAGATTCAAAGATAGTATGTTTTATTTTATTTTGTTTGATAGCAGGGATCAAACTCAAGACCTTGCACTTTCCAGGTAGGTGCTTATCCCCCTGAGCTATCTCCCCAGTGATTTGGTATGTTTTACAGTCAATAAATGTTGTATTTCTATAAAAAAGCAGTCTCGTAACTAAGGCATTATTTTTTAGGTTTACATCATATTAAATATGTATTTAATGGATCACATTAAATGGACTATGAATATTTTAAAGGTACTAAAATAGAAAACTTTCTTTGAAAAGGAAGTTAATCAAATTTTAAACACTTTTTTCCTGTATGTAGGTTTTCAAAGTAGAAATAGCTCACCTAAATAGTCCTATATCTGTTAAAGAAATTAAAATCACTAGTTAAAAACCAAAAACCTTCCTAATATTCTACCAACATTTAAGAAAGCAGCAAGACTAGTTCTATTTAAACTCCTAAAAATTGGAAGGAAAGCCTATAGTCTCCAACTTATTTTATGAAGCCAGCATTATTCTGACACCAAAGATATTACAAAATGAAATTTAAAAATCTATAATGATCATAGGTGCAAAAATCCTTACAAATTCTAGCAAATTGAACCCAGCTACACATAAAAAACATGTCATCGTGTTAGTTTCCTTTGGCTGCTCTAGCACAGTTGAAAACACCACACAGTTATGCTCATATAATTCTATGGCTTATAGGTCTAACACAGGCCTCACTGGGCTAACCTCAAGGAACTGGGGGGTTTAGCTTCCCTCCAGAAGAACTAGGGAATGTCCTTGCGTCCTGCCACGCTGCTAGAGCCATCCACACTCTGGATCACAGATATGCTCCTCCTCATCAAAGCCAGCAGCAGTCAAGTCTGCTCACCTCACTTTACTCTGCCCCATCTACTGCTCTGACTGTGAAGGAGATCATGCTGGAAAGGTCATCTTCCAACGGAAAGGTCAGCACACTACAAACCTTCATTTGGACTGTAACCTTAACTCTCCTATGTTATGTAATGACCAATACAGACTTTCCAGGCTTTGGGACAAGAACATCTCTGGAGACAGGAACAGGGGGAATTACGTGGACCACTATAATCATGATGATCAAATGAGGTTTCTCCCAGGATTGCAATCATTTTTCAAATAAAAAACCCAAGCTGGAGGAATTCCACTCACCAACTTCCAAGAGCACTACAAAAGTGACAGTAATCAAGACATCATGGTACTGGAAGAAAGCACCCAAAACAAGTACCATATTTAAGTAGTCATTTGATTTCCAGCAAAGGTGCCAAGCAAACTGACAGGATGGAGGTAAAGATGGGGCAGATTTTGCAATACCTGACAGTAGAGAAATTGGTTGTCTATTGAAAAAACAAAAACAAAGAAACTCTTGACCAACCCCTATTCTATAACATGCATGAAATTTAAAATTGATATTATTACAGTTTAATGGCAAGAAAACAAAGAACACAATTAAAATATGAGCAAAGAATTTAAACAGACATTTATCTAAAAATAATATAGAAATGGCCAATGGGCCACAAAGAAATCCTTATCATTAGTCACCAAGGAGATATTAACTAAAATCACAGAGCTACCACTTCATATTCCTAGGGTGGCTATAATCAGAGAATAACAAGAGGCATGGAAGAGGTGTGTGAACACCTTCATATATTGCTAAGGGCTACACCATCATCCCTCTGCTTTGCAAAGCAATGTGGTAGTTCCTTGGGAAATCGAGCCCAGAGTCGCAGCATGATCCATCATTGCTGTGCCACTCCTAGGATACTTCCCAGAGAAATAAAAATATATCTTCACACAGAAACTTACACATAACAACTTTCTTCATAACACAAAAAGTGGAAATAACCCAAATGACAATTAATTCATGAGTAGAGAAAGACAATGAGGTATATTTTCAGCCTAACACTGACAAAAGTAATAATCTTCATTGGCCAAAGGGAATGAAATCATACTGCAAAGGGGGCAAACCTTAAAACATTCTGCTAAGGGAACAGAGTCAGAAATAAAACACCACACATTATAGGACTCCATTGATATTAAATGTGCACAACAGCAAACTCTATACAGATGGAAAGTAGAAATGGTATGTGCAGGGACTGGGAGAAGATGGAAACAATAGCAATGCAGACATTCAGGGTACAAGATTTCTTTGGGATGATAAAATACAGTCTGGAATCAGGTAATGGTGGTGGTGTGCAGCCATGTGAGTATACACCAGAGAGGGGTGAATTTATCTCAGTAAAACAGTATTATATGAGAAAATAAAACAGGATGATGGCTCAAAGGCCTAAGTATAAGCTAAAACCATGAAACTTTTTCAGAAAAACATAACTGAATTCCTTCATGCCTTGAAGGAGGTCAAAGTTTTCTTAAAACCAATAGGGTTTTCTTTTTCCTTGTATACATGTTTGTATATAAGAACAAATCAGATCCATAATGGTGGAAGAGGAAACAGCAATAAAATAAAGGGAGGAAAAAGAGTCCTGGTCAGCCAGTAAGACCTCAGTGCAAGCCAGCACCTTTCTGCACATTCTACCCTTTGGATAAGAGGCAGAGCCTTCACATTCAGGGAAGAGCTCTTGCATTTCTGGTGTTACAGGGATATGCACAAACTGTTTCATGGAAATCTGGAAGCCTGCTGCCGATTCCACGTATACGTCAGACCACAGGCAAGGATGTGTCTCGGTACCACTGAGGAAACCCTTAGACAGGGCATTCTGAACATCACCCAAATACCAAAACCCACAGCCTCCAGGATGATCAGTTTCTTTGTTCTCAGCAGTTCATTAGCGTCTATGAGAAACAGAAGGTCTTCTTTGGAGTGAGTGTATCTTACTTTCCTGTGTAGACCCCAGCTTTGACTTCTCACTGGGGCCTTGGTGGTTTAGCTAACTACCAAATACCTGCCTACTCCATTGTCTCCATTACTTTTCTCTTGTTGCTGAAACCTGACACCCAAAATTCAGGAAGGAAAGGTTATGTAGCTTACAGTTTGTGGAGGTTACAGTCCATAATCAGCTAGCTCCAAAGTACAGTGGCACATGACAGAGGATAACAGTTCATGGTGGCAGAAAACAGCAAAACAGAAAGAACAAAAAGGGAGGAACAGTGGCCCAGAGCAAACCTCTCTCCCTTCCTTATATTGCATTCAGGCTATCTGTCCAGGCCAGGTGTAGTACCCATAATCTCAGTGTTGGACTATGAATTAATCCCAAACTCTAGAAGGTGACCCCATGGCTGCATGAATAACACAGATGAAACACTATTTTCTTTTCTAACCCAAATGAACTACCTTATTGCTTATTCCAGTTTTTGGCTTCCTGAATATTTAAATATTGAATCAAGTAGAAAAATGACTTCAAAATAGATAAACAGTTAGATAAATCTCATACTTCATGTAATCACGAAATATAACTCCCAGATACAAAAAGGTGCCATGATTTTCTTTACCTTTGTATTAATTGATGTATAGTAAAATTCATTTGTGTTCATTTCTATGGATTCTGACAAGGAGTCACGTAATTATGTGCATAACCAAGAGCAGAACATTTCACCAGCTTCCTCAATACCTCTTTAAAGGCAAACTACCCCCAGCCTTAGATCCTAGCAGCTACTCTACTTTCTTCATCTTTTAAACTTTTGCTTTTTCCAGAATGTAGGTTTGTTTTGTTTTGTTTTTTTGTGGTACCAGGGATTAAACTCTGGACCTTGTGCTTGCCAGGCAAGCGCTTGTTCTACTGAGCTATCTCCCTGGCCCCCAGAATGTAGTATTTTTTTAAAATCACAGTGATGCCGGGCGTGGTGGCGCACGCCTGTAATCCCAGCACTCGGGAGGCTGAGGCAGGAGGATCGGTGTGAGTTCGAGACCAGCCTGGGCTACAAAAGTGAGCTCAAGGCCAGCCTCAACTGCATAGCGAGACCCTGTCTCAAAAAGACAAAAAAATAAATAAATAAATAAAAATAAAATAAAATAAAATCACAGTGAGTTATCGGCTCTGTCTGGTTTCTTTCACCCAGCACAATGCTTTTGTGACCCACCCATGCCCACGCACACAGTACTCAGCCACCCTACTGTAGAGAAGGCCCCATCTGAGGGAAGCGCCAGGCTCCCTTATCTGTTTCCTAGCCATAAAGCATCTGGGCAGTTTCCCTCTAGTTCTTACCCACTTCCAAGAAAGCTGCTATACATTCATGGGCTTGGGATTTTATATCAATAGATTTTCTTTTCCTTTGTAAAACCTCCAACTAGGAGATCTGCCTTCAATATATTTTTTTTCTCCTTTGGTTTTCTGCAGTTTATGCTGTTGCTATAGTTTTGAATTTATTCTGTTTGGAATTTACTGACCTTCTTAATGCTGCACATCTTTCACCAAATTTGCAAAGATATTATTACTTCATTATTTTTTTCAGCATCAATATTTGCTTTTTCTTCCTGAAACTTTAAAGTCATAACTGTTAAACCATTTATATTACACCATAGTTCCTGAGGCTCTGGTTTGTTTTAATTTTTTTCTTTGTTGTATAATAATTACAGGTAATTTCAGGAGGTTCTAGTACTTTTGCATTAATCTATCTTAAGTTCACTGACCCTTTCTGGGACTATCTTCATTTAGCTAATTTTTTCTGCAAGATTTATTTTTTTTGTATTTTTAAATTCATTTTAAAGAGAAAAAAAAGATAAAATAGGTATGAAACAGTTTCAAAACAAGTTAGTAGCATGGCTACAATAATTAATATCATGCATATTGTTTTCATAGTAGTTACTAAGAGGACAAGATGCAGATCTGATATTTTGTCTCAACAATATTAATACAAACTTTTATTCTCAATGAACTAAGAGAAAGTAGCTATATATCTGTCCTAACTCTCTTATATATACATATTTTTTTTTCTTTTTAAAGTTTCTAATGCTAGGAGAAAATATCATACCATGTTTTATAAGTAGATTTTAAGTCAAAGATATAGTATGAATTATAAAACAAAAATCAAAATTAAAATATTTAAATATTAATTAAATATTAATTAATTAAAAATTAAATTAAGTATTTCAAAACAGTATTCCAAAATTCAAATCAAAACATGAGTCCAACTTATAGGCCAGAATGTTGTATATCATATGTATGAATCTGTAATCAACTCAAAGTACTTACCTAGTATTTGAATAGGTTAAAATATACAAAAAAAATTTTTTTTTTGTCTTTTTGAGACAGGATCTTACTGTGTAGTTCAGGCTGGCCTTGAACTCACTTTTGTAGCCCAGGCTGGTCTCGAACTCGCACCAATCCTCCTGCCTCAGCCTCCCGAGTGCTGGGATTACAGACATGCTCTACCACGCCTGGCTAATATGCAAAATATTGATTAAGAAAGTTTCCATGGTAGTAAAGAATTACTAAGAATAAAACATAATATAAATACTGGAATGGCAAATATATGACTTCTAACAGTTTGGAAATAGGATATCACAGAAATTTCTAGTATGTTGTGTACATGAACAATGTCCACAATGCTTACTGGTGGCCAGTTGTCTCTTGTGGGACTGAGGTACTACTATTTCCTTGATATCCACCCTGTAGGCCCAGAAGGAATCACAACCCATAGGGTGCAGGAGAAGTCTATTTGTAGAATATGCTGATGGAAAGATTCTGCTCCTGTTTTTAAAAGAATAATTGAAAGACTGCTGTTGTATACCTCTTTTTCTGTGTTTCTTTGTCCTATTTGGTGGGTTCTTTTCATTCTCCTTCATGGAGTTGTGGTCATTTTGATCCTTCTCTAGAATATCTTCTAGTAAACTGTGTAGGGTTGGCTTTCTCATTATGAAATTCTTTAGCTGTTGTTTGTCCTGGATTATTTCACTTCTCCATTATACTTAAAAGAGAGTTTTGCAGGGTATATCAGTCTGGGTTAAATTTTGTTTTCTTGCGAGACTTGTAGTACTTTGCATCATGCTCTTCTTGACTTGATGGCTTGTAAAGAGAAATCTGCCATTATTCTGATGGGTTTTGCTTAAATGTGATCTGTTTTTTTTTTTTTTTTTTTTTCCCCCCTCTGGTGGCTTTTAATATACTGTTCCAGTGCTGAATTTCTGACATCTTGATTGTTTTATGTCTGGGTGTGGTTTTAATTCGGTGATGTTATTTGGAGTTCTATGTTTCGGTTACCTGAATGTCAAATTGTTTCCCATATTTGGGAAGTTTTCTGCTATTACTTCTGCTCATATTCTTTTTGTATCATTTATATTGACTCCTTTCTCATTGATGCCTATCAAACTCATATTGTTCATCTTTACATCATCTTGCAGATGTTGAATTATTTTTTCCTGCATCCTAGTTGTTGTTAAGAGATCTTTTTTTATCTCTTTACTAGCTGCAATGGTGTCTTTTAAGGTCTTTATGGTCTATTTTTACTTTCATTGAAATGGTTTTGGCAGCTTCTGATTGAGATTTTAAATTTCCTTTGAATCTGCTTCATACATTCTTTTTTTTTTTTTTGTAGGACTGGGATTCAAACTCACAACCTTGCACTTTTCAGGCAGGCACTTGTGCCACAGAGCTATCTCCCCAGCCCTTTTTTGTCTTTTTGAGACAGAGTCTCGCTATGCAGTTCAGGCTGGCCTTGAGATCACTTTTGTAGCCCAGGCTGGTCTCGAACTCGCACCAATTCTCCTGCCTCAGCCTCCTGAGTGCTGGGATTACAGGCATGCGCCACCACGCCTGGCTTGCTTCATACATTCTTTTACTTTCCTATATTTCTCATTCAAAGATTCCATCATTTTTCTATCCTCCTCTATGTTTTTATCAGTGTTTTCTTTAGAAGCATTTAGTACTTCTTTCATTATAGTTATCATTTCTTTTTTTATTTCAGAAACTTTTTCTGATCTGATTTGCTCTATGCTTTTCTGCAGTTCTTTCTTTACTTCGGATGCTATTATTTCAGAGATTTCAGGTGTGTAATTTCCACCTTCTTCTATGCTATTGTCTCCTGTATATGTTCTGGGTGGGCTCAGGGCCTGAGAGTTCATTTTGCTCCTTCTCTTTGTCATTTTGTATAGCCCTGCTTTCTGACCTTTGGTGTAGAACTTTGGTAGAGTTCTTACCTTAGCACCAGATCTAGATCTACGAAGTTCAGACTTGTCCAGGTGGGTGTGGCTTGGGTGTGGCTGCTGAGCTCCATTTCTTCCTGCTGTAGCCCTTGGAGGTGAACCTGCTGTGCCACTCTGGCAAGATGTTCTGCTTCTGCATCAGCTGGATGGGTCTTGTCTCTAGCCTCTTTGCAGGGAGTTCTGTGGTAGTTTTTCACACTTGGTCTGTCTGATGATGAAGTTCTACTCATATGCCAGGCCTTGTTGCTGGGTCTCATGAGTTTCTGGCAGGCCCAGGGCAGTCTCACTCACAGATCTGGCCTGATTGCTGGGTCAAATGAATCTCCAGTGGTCCCTTGGTGGACTCACTTACACACTGGGCCTGGTTGCTGGGTTGAATGAGTTTCTGGCGGGCTCCAGGCAGTCTCACTCAAACCCCAGGCTTGGTTGCTGGGTCAAATGAGTTTCCAGCAGGCCCCACTACCTTTGCTTAGCTATTGAGCCCCTGAAGAGAATTTTTAAATTTCTGATACTGCATTTTTTACTTCTAAAATTTCCATTTGTTTCTTTATTCATTTGTTTGGTTTTCGTTTCTATTTCTCTATTAAAAACTTGAAGTTTTTTCATTCAAGTTTTCCACTTTCTCATGGAAAACAGTTAACGGGTATACTAAAGTTTTTGTCTGACAGTGCCAATATTTGCGTCATTTCAGAGTTGGCCATTTACTTTTAGTCTTGTCCCTTGAGTACTGGCTCTAGATTTGGATTATATCCTAGACATTTTGAATATTATGTTCTGAGATGTTATATCTTATTAAAATCTTCCCAAGGATGACAGTGTTTGTGTTGCTCATTTGTTGGTTTAGGAACTTGACCCAACTAGACTACCAGTGTCATCTCTCCTCTAATAGAGTGGAATGTTAAAGCTGTGCTCTCACGTCAGGGGTCACCATCACATGGGTCCTTGGAGTCACCAGCACATGGCTTAGTCTGGGACTGAGGAAGATGAGGTTCCAAAAGCTGGTTCTCAGGGCCTTGGTTGGGTCTCCTTGGCCAACATAAATGTGGAGGGGAGCCTGGAATCAGCTCTATAGATTCAGGGGACTTCCTCTCCACTCTTGTCTGCTCCTTCAGAGTGCTCCTGAGCACCTTTTCTGTGGTTCCTCTAGTCAAAGGGACAGGTTTCTGTAGACATTTTAGTCTCTGCCATTCAGCCATGCACTTTTATATAATTTAGGCCCCTTTGGGAAGAAAGTAGCAAAAGAGAGAGAGAGAGAGAGAGAGAGAGAGAGAGAGAGAGAGAGAGAGCGCAATGAGGATGAGTATTCTTTCTTACTCAGATAAGAAATATGGGTCTTCTTTTGAATTTCAGGCTCTCAAAGCCCCATGAGAGCAATGCAAATCCTCAACTGAGATATATTGTTAGAGTAGTATAGGTAGAAGGTAAAAGATTAAAAAGAAAAATTAAACAAAGTAGGAATTTCCTGCCACTTTCCTCAACTTCTGCTTAGAAATAAGCAATTTTACTCGGTATGGTGGTGTACACTTGTAATCCTATTACTCTGGGAAGCTAAGGCAGAGGATGAGAAATTTGAGCATAGCCTGAACAACTTGATGAGAGCCTATATCAGAATGAAGAATTATAAATATTACTGGGGACATAACTTAGTGCAAAGGTACTAGATTCAATCCCCAGTATCAGGGGAAACTAAATGTCTTAGGCAGTGGCTTCTGCCAGCCTATATGGGAAGGCAACAAGAATGCATCTGTGGGTCTTGTGATATTTGCCTTGATATTTTTAAGCTTTTGTCTGAGTTCACAAAAATAATTAATGTAACTCATGTCAGGTAAGAATAAAAAGAAAACAATTACTTGAAAAGTTTTATTAAAGAACATTTAGGTGCCTACTAATGTCGCTTATCAGTATGGAGGGGACAGACAATGAGACACAGATTCAATACATGTCCCAACTTTCTAGCTACATAAGCTCTACAGACAGCCTGCACATGGGAAAAACACAAGACTGGACCATGGGGCCAATATAGAGGCAGGAAAAGAAGAGATAAGAATATGGGTCTTGAGGCCATACAAACCTGTGCTAGGCCCCCTGAGCAGGCCAGCTGTGTCCCACTAGAGGCCTGGGTACAATAATTATTTCTCATGGTTGTTTTGCTGCCTTTTATGACACAAAGAGTTTATCTTCTCAGAAAGAAAGTAAGAGGCTACTCCTAAGGTCCCTTTATTACTCCTGACCCTCTTCCTGCCTCTCCATCTCTAGACAGACAGGGCTCCAGGGCTTCAGTTCATGGGGATGGAGGCGGGGCCCTGATGGAGTGAGGCAGGAGACATTTCCTGGGGAATCTTAAGTTACCACATCCAAAACTCAATAATCCTCCTTAGCCCAGCCAGTTGCTGGCCCTGCTTGTGTGCTTTAGTTGAGTTCAAGCACTGGGAAGTTTGTTTTTCATATTTTATTTGGGTTTATTCCTAAAAATCATGAAGGAAGCATCTTTGCTCTAGGACAGCATCTATTATATTTGAAAATATTTTTGTTAAGTGCTCAGAAAGATTCTGCACGCAGAGCCCAGCCAGAATCCAAGCCCAGGGCCATGGTCACAGTGGGTGCACAGATGGCCAGTGTGAGCAGCAAGAGCCAAGTCCACTGGGAATTCTCACTCACAGCTGTGTGGAAAATATCTGTGCTGGTGACTCAACAACTTTGGATTGTTAGCTTTCATTTACAGCAGGAGAGAAAAAATTTTCAAATGGAAGCCTGGAGAGTTTGAGGCCATCTGAGCCCAGGGGTTATAATGTGATGTAATACTAAAGGACAACTTAAAAAGGGGGCTGGGATTCTGTGGAAATCAGAGCAGCAAGTCTCATACTGGGGCATGTAGTGTGGCTGCCAACCTGATGGAGATACTGTGTCCATTTCACATCATGGCAATTCAGCTCCTGTCATATGGCTTCCTGCTAGGCTCTTGATTTTCTTTTCTGAATTGAGAGGGAAGTTCCTGCTTGGCAAGCCCATGAAGGTCACGTTTAAATGGCAGCCTAGGGACTGTATCACACTGTGCAGCTTTGTCTGGGAACCCCACCTTATGTTGCAAAAGACCTAATGTCTCTGGCCCTACCCCCACCTCTCTCCTCCTCTTGGACTGCTGCTGGGACTGTATTTTGTCGCTTATCTAACATAAAATAAACAGAACAATCTGGAGCTAATTTAAGTGGTTTACCATATCAGGATACAGCTGGGAAAGATTTTAGGAAAAAAGCTTGACAGGAACAATAGTGCTGTGAAGTGGGGCAGGCAAGGAGCACAGGAAGGCGGCTTCAGCTGGCCAGGCAGACAGCTGTCAGCCACTCCGACAGCAGTCCCAGAGCCAATGGAAATGGGCAGCTCTAGAGGAGTAGGTGCTGCCAGAACACCAGAAAGGAGGACAGGGATGAGAGGGTGTCCTGAGTGAAGAGCTTGGGTGTCGGGCCATCTATCTCCTGGAAGTCCTTTACAGGCTCCCAACCAGCAGGGCTGAGGAAGAGCTGGGGATGAGACAGCACTTTACTTCTCTGCAGCGTGAGCCAAGATTTTTTTTTTTTTTTTTTTTTTTTTTTTTTACATGCATGCATGCATGCTGGCTTTATCCTAACTTAATAATCCACCAAGGCCCACAGAGGAACATCTGTTTTTGACATCAGTTTCTTTTACTCTGCAGGCCGGTTGCATTGTTAACTCTTTCAGGGGCCTCTAACTAGACCTTCAACATCCTGCTGCAACTTGACAATAGTGACAGGGTTTGAGGGAGTTAAATGAAGTGATGTACTGCCCTGGAAAGAACTTGTGAATGCTTTATATTTAAAAAAAATACACCCTAGATCCAGTCCTTGACAAAGATCCAATCAATTAGGTTCACAGAATAGTCTCTTAAGGCATCATGATGTGTCACACAAAGAATAATGAATTAAAAGCATGGAAACCTGTCCTCTTAGCCCACTCTTGCCACTGGGCTGAAACTCCTAGGTCAAACTTTCCTCATGTAGACTAGAAGCCTTTCTTTTCATTTCATTTTGATTAATTGCTGAATTTTTCACTGAGAGTATTCAACTTAGTAAAAACTTTTCTCTGACAACAGTAATCTTTGAGTCTATTATGAAATAATTCCATTTGTTAGAGGAAAACTTTAAAAAGTAATCTGTGTCTAGGTCCTGAAGCAAAAAGAATATCATCTGGAAGATCTGATAAAGTGAACAGATAGAAGAAATAGAAGAGAAATCTAGGTTTTAGCAACCAATGCTCCATCTATTTAATATTGCATATCATAAAGATCACTGAAATAGCACTGGTTGTCGAAGTTTACACAACAGTAGAATCCAAGAGAAAAAGTTCAGGGAACAATAAGAGATATAGGTATATCTTCTAAGTAGAAAATAATGTGAAAATTTCTAAAGGGCATAAGACAAGAAGACCGAGAAATATTTCCTTAAGAAATGCAACATCCTTCCTACTTCCAGACCTAATAAGTTCAAACAATGATTACTTTAAAAATATTTAAGCACACATTTCAAAAAAAAAAAAAAAAAAGTTCAACTGTGACAATATAGTCTTTCCAGGACAGCACTGGAGCAGCAGCATGTGGTGTAGAGTTACCTCACAGGCTGGTGGGTCTGCACAGTGGTTGGGTCCCACCTTTAGAGCTCCTGGTCCACAGAGGAGCCCAAGGGCTGGTTGCCCAGTGGAGCCTAAGGGATAGCAATAGTGTTGCTCTAGGAACATACTATGAAAACCATTGCAATGCAATGAGTAACACAGTGAAGCCAGCTACTCTGCTCTATACCATGTTCTGTTGTTCCTCTGATGTGCTGGCCAAGTGTGGCTAAATAGGAAGAGTAGAAAAATAAGCAAGGGTTCCAGCCCAGACCCAAATCGCACCGCTGGGAGCTGAGCCTGCGCGCCCGCCACGGGTAAGCTCCCTGCGCTCCTCTGCCCGGCCTCTGAGTTCCCATGACTAACTTCCTGTTCCAGCCCAGACCCAAACAGCACCGCTGTTAGCTGAGCCTGGGCGCCCGCCGACGAACCCATCAAATAGCCCGTTTGGCAACCCATCTGGTCCATGAGCCTACCAGGACTACTCAATCCCAAAGCTCCACCTCCACCTACAGACCACATCCACCAGGATTCACAAAAGCTAGCAGCCAGAGCCCCAACACAAGAGTCAGGAACCTCTGTAGAAGAACCACCTTGGAGTCTCCAGACCAAACGCCCATAGACACAGCATAACACCACCAAAGTGCAGAGGTCGCTTCCATACAAA
>PVJA010036580.1:0-20985 GCA_004027025.1 Myocastor coypus
TTTTTCCTGCTCATTTTTCTTTTTTGGTTTGTTATTGTTTTGAAGCTTTTTGTTTGTTTGGGGTTTTTGTTTCATTTTTCATTGCTTGAATTTAAACTCAGGGCCTTTGCACCAGCCTATATCCATAGTTCTTGTGTTGCTTGGCTTGTTTGTTTCAGACAAGGTCTTACTAAGTAACTAGATTGTCCAGATCCGTGAACATGGGATTGTCCTGTCTGTGCATCACAGATCTGGGGTTATAGACATGTGCCACTATGCCTACCTACCAGACTCATTTCTGTACATTTGTAGGTCTGGATAAGTCTTTTGAAGTAAATTCGCAATATCATGTGTTCATGTGTTGCTGTTGAATTCTTTCAAAAATGGCAGGTATTGGTTGTTGTTGTTTTTTGCTTTTTTGAGACAGAGTTTCACTACACAGTTCAAGCCTGAGCACACTTTGTAGCCTAGACTGGCTTCCAACTCACAGTGATCTTCCTCCCTCAGCTTCTCAAGTGCTGGGATTACAGTTATGTGAGACAATGCCTACTTTGGTTTTCTTTTTCAATTCTTTAAGTTTTATTGGAACATATTTGCAGTGCATAATGATGACACTCATTGTGAAGAGAGGGTATGTACACATGATACATCTTAACTTCCTCCCAGAATGCTTTTCCATGGTAAATTACAGACATCACGGTTAGAATGCATTTGGATAGGGAGATGGGGAGCAAGGTAATATTTAGAAATTCCACTGTAATGCACACTGCAAAACAAACTTTAAAATTAATGTTTTTTTTTTTTAGATAAATGGGTTCTTCAAACTTTCTCAAACCTAGTGTTGACAGGTAGAATCAAGACCAGCAGTGCTTTCCAATTTCTTATTTTTCATGATCAATGAATTGAAAATTGATGAATGGGAAAGTTTACCATTTATTTTAGGGCAGAAATAAGAAAAAGAAAAGAAAGAGAAACAGCAGTACAAAAGAAGTGTTGAGGGAGAAAAAGATACCCTGAAGGAAAAAGAGAAGGTATATCTTGCAAGCAGAACAGACCATTGTAAGAACAAGAGGACAGCTGTGGCCACAAAGTCAATTGCTGCCATCATTTTAGGTCTTTGTTGATGGCTGATTTATGTGCTCCAACTTGATCAAGTGCTAGAACATTGATTTAAGTGCCAAATTCAGTATGCCCTCATATCAGAAGATTGGTACCAGGTGCAGAGCTTGGATGGATCCCAAGTTAGGCATAAATACTGCAGTTCTGTGACCATGGTCAGTGAGGTTCCTCAGTTGGTAGATTATGCCCAACTGCTCCAGTAATGTCTCCTCACTTAGCTTCCCATGACACTAGGGAATAAATGGCTTGCTGTAAAAGTCTAGTACACCTGCACACCATGAGATAATGGGTTGAGGCAAATGGGCTCCTCCAATCTTTTTGGCACTAGCTTTAAATAAATCCTGTTTGTCAGGCTGAGCAATATATGGTGTAGGGGACGTGGCTCCCTTCACAAAAGCTCCAGCCACAGCTCCAGCAATAAGGAGTGTATGATCTCTCACAAATTGGAGAAGAAATGCACTTCTGTATTTCATTGTTTTTAAGTAAGAAATCAAAATATATTTTCACTAATTTAATAACCTTATCCAGTTGAAAATAGTTCTCATATCAGGTGACAGAGAGGTAGACATCATGAAGAGAGCAGAGAAGAGAGAGCATAGAAGTGCTACATAGAGATGGAAGCAGAAAAGGGCCAGGCTGGCTAGGAGCTGGAATTCACTCATACTGTAACATTGGAGACAACAAAAAGCACCATCCTTGAAGCCAAATTTAATTAAAATAGGGGCCAAAGTAGGAAGCTGTGACAGTAATGATACATGGTTAATGTTATGAGTTTCTGAAGTACTGGGAACTCCTTCTAGAAGGGTTTTCTAGGCTCTTCTGGTCCTCGACAGAGAACTAGACAAAACAGTACAAAAAGTAGTGAGATTCTACATTTATTCCATGTAGGAAAAGAAACATGGTCTTCAGAGTGAGTGTAGGTCAATTAAAGGAAGAAAAACAAGTACACTCTACAGGTTAAGAGTGGACCATTGTGAAAGAGCCAAGAGCAATAATGGCATGGTCTTTTATATGTCCCCCTTCAGGTTGATCTAGACTGTACCATCAAATACTTGTTTACTTTTTTGTGAGAGGAGTTAAAGACAGAATTCTCTGATTGGTCCCAAGTACAGAGCTTGGGTGCATATGTTGGATCTTCCATTTTGTTCACTCCTATTCCCCTGCCTAATTAGGACTTAGGAAAGTATTTGTAGTGAGCAGATTACAGTTTAAATGATAAATGTGATAGATCCTCCAAACTGAAGAAGAGAATAAATCTTTTCTGTTCCTTTTTACCAAAATAAGTGTCCTCTCATTGAGCTAGCAAGTAGCTAGAGAAGAATCCTGAAAGTCTGAACTTCAGTGGCTGGTAACGCTATTGTTATTACAAGTCAACCATATTCTCAGCCATAGAGTATTTCAGGCAAGTAGTAGTTTTTGTTTTTTTGGTTTTTTTTCTTTTTTTGTCTTTTTGAGACAGGGTCTCGCTATGCAGTTCAGGCTGGCCTTGAGCTCACTTTTATAGCCCAGGCTGGTCGCGAACTCACACTTATCCTCCTGCCTCGGCCTCCCCAGTGCTGGGATTACAGGTGTGCCACCACGCCCGGCTCAAGTAGTAGTTTTTAGAAAATTATGACAAGGTAATCCTTGCTTCTTGGATCTCCCATGAGGATGTTAAATCCTCAGCCATCAAGTAACACATTTTTTTTTCCTTTCAAATACTGAGTAAGAAACTAGTGCTGGGGTAAAGCTCAGCAAACAAGTGGACACATGCACAAAACACAGAATCCAGGTTATCTCTGGAGCAACTGAACACTGTATATGTAGAAACAACTAGGAAGTGTGATTTTCAATTCTTCATTTGTATCTGGCACAAAACCAAAGAGGTCTTTGACAGGACAATCTAAATTTGGCAACAGAACCCAAGTGAGTCGTTGTTAGGGCAAACTTCCCAAGGCGATACTTGCATGAGAAATATGTCAATCCAGGAATTCCAGATCCAAAAAGACTCCTTATCCCTATCCTCTTGTTTACTATGAGTCTGTTCACTACTTGCTCTCAAGTGGAAGAGCATTGTTCTTTTCTACCTTAAGTAAACATACATCCCCACTAACTTTTCTATGTATCTTGTTCAATTCTTTCTTCAGGAAATAATTTCCCCAGGATTCAACCTCTTCCCTAACACTACAGAACTCAGAAATGTTACATCAGTGCCAGTTACAGGGGTGCTGATGGGCCCCAAGTGTCCAGATTATTGTATATCACTAACAAAGATTTGAACAAGTCACCAAAATACAAAAGAACAAGCAAGGAAAGTTTCTTGAGGTGATAATGATAAAGGAAAGTATAACCTCCAACCTACTAGACGTCAGATGTGCCAATTTGGGTCTCCCCAAATGCATGAGTAAATTACAAAGGACAAAGGAAGTTAAGATTAGGAAAGGTGTATTGTGGAATAAGACTGTCTCCTGACTGACAAGAGAAGTCTGGATTGAGTTGCCACTGAGGCCCTTTGTCAGGGGTAATTTACATAGGAAAGTTACAATGGGAGTGCAATAATAGTTAAAGTATAATCAGCCAATAATATTATAAGTATAGCCACTTAGCTAATATTGATCCAGTAGAGAAGCAAGGCATGTAGCAAGGCTATAAGGCTGATATCATTAATCTTCGCTTTCCTATGACATCTAAAACAGGAACATTTTGGGAAAGGATGAGTCAATTCCTGTCACCCACCTGTTCTGTCTGATGTATATCTGAACTTAACGGATTGGAGCAGTATCAGTTACAGTATAATCTGAAGCTTCCATTTATCCCTTAGTGAAGTATTCAAGTCTAGCATACTTTCTGACTTTGTCTTGAGACTTTGTCATCTGCAGCTGCACCCCCAGCCATAATCCTGCTGTCGATTTCCTCGAACTCAGTCCCTCTCTGACTATATTAGTAACTTCTATCTAACTTCCTACCTATGATAACAGTATGCTCAAAGAGGAGTAGGCTTGCAGCAGAAAGGCAATTGATGCTAGTATGAGACCAGAGAGGTGCCTTTTATTTCTGTTCAAGTCCAAGTTCATTCAGAGGGATGTCCTTGACATGCTTGACAGTTCATGCGAAGTTATGTCCTCTTTCTTAATTATACATATCCTTTCCCATAATTCACTCTTTTAATTGTACACACAAGATTCCACTCACATGAACGGTTCGATAATGAGTTTCTCTAGGGCCAGTTTACTCTCAGGCACTGGAGTATCTCTGCACATGAGCATGAATTGGGGATTTCCTCAAGAACTGCTTCATGTGCTATTTCTCAGACTGTGGCTATTGTTTGGTGTTGAGAGCAATGGAAATTAGAAAATTTGTCAAATATGTGTAAGTGGGACTAGGCCTTAATGCATAAGGCAGACAAGCTACCTCAGTCCTGAAATAAGCATCCTCACAGGGTAATGTCAGATATTAGGCACTAGGCAACCTTGTGTCACATGTTACAAACTTTGTGAAAGTATAAATAAATGTCCATATTATTGCTGGGGGAGTTATCTCACCAACCGGGCAGACATGTCATCACCTAACCCAGCTCTTGTTTTCTTGTTCTTGTTCCTCCTTACCTATTCTTGGCACTGTTCTTCCCTAGGGAAAAATGGATCACACTGAGTCCAACAGATCCCTAAAGTTTGGGAGTAAAAACATGAGTCCATTGACAGGAATAGAACCATTAAGTATTAATGGGAAAATTGTTCATTGCCCATGCTTGATACAAAGGCCTGTCCTGGTTATGCTAACTACTATTCTAGAAAGAGGCTAAGTAATACCAGCCAGTGAATGCACCAGCTCTCGGACCACATCCACTGATTCCTCTAATTTCTAGAGGGATCATTAACTTAATCAAAACAGTAAGAGAGCATTGAAAGATGCACATGTATATGTACTGTAAAAATTGCTGCTTTCACAGAATATTGTTTAGAGCAAGGTTAAATGATATGGAACAACAATTATGCTTTACAATATTTGTGCTTAAATAGAAAACACTTCATAGCCAACATTTCATTTTATTCCAAGCACAGCACATCTATTATTAACAAGGCAATGAATCAGCCTTAGTGAGTAGAGGAATAAATTTAAAAAGACTCACTACCTCAAATAATAGTAAACTGGGTCAGCCAAATTCTGCTAGGCCAAGGTTCAAAGGCCATGTACACCTCATATAAACTATGGCACTTAGACACATTAGTTAACTATTGCACGGATATTTCCTCATGTAAAACAACAACCTTAATAAGTGAAACTATTTTATATCGTTGAATGAAGATTGAGCTAATGTATGCCAAATTCTTAAAGCCAAGTAAGCGCACAATAAATGTTATCTATTATCTCTCAAGAATAATTTAGAAATTTGAGATATAGCTCACTGTTGGAGCCTACTTGCACGAAGCCCTGGGGTACATTCCTAGTACTTCAGAAACAAGAATAATTTCATATACTCTGAAAGCATATGCATACTTGCATGCACACATAAATCTTCTGTTTTAGAAAAGAAATCTATTGTTGGATACAATGGTACATGCCTGGAATCCCAGGAGTTTGGAAGTTCAGCAAGGGGAATTGTTGAGTTCTGTGGTGAGTCTGGGCTACATAGTGAGTTCAAGTCCAGCCAAAGTACATAGCAAGACCCTGTCTCAAAAAACCAAAGGAGGAAAACAGAGATTTTTTTTACTTCCCTTTTGAAAACTTCAAGCAGACGCATTTGACTCAAATCGTGACCATTATCATAACTGCTCTAATGGCTCTTCAGCAAAATTTAACTCAAATTACTGCTTCAGTTTTCTAGGTCCTTACAGCACTATCAGGTGAGAGCAAGCCAGATAATGCACCACTGATGCTCTTTTTCTTCTCTCCTCTGCTAGTTCCCTTTTTTGTGCATTTTGAGCTCCTTTTCTCGCTTTGGTTTCTCTTCTCCTTCACATGCCCTTCTGCTCCTTTATCATTTTGCGCCTGGACATTCTCTATTGTACCTCCCACAAAGCTAAGTGCCTAAAGGCACTCAATATACAGTATTTCATTAACCAAATTTCATCCTATCTACTGCAAGGGAAGGGCATTTCCTTCTTGCCTTCCACCCATTCCAACAATCTTAGCAAGCTCATTGAAAGCAGATCTGCCATTTGAAGAGGCAGAAGCTTGAGGAGTAAAGAGAGGAAAGAAGCCATAATATAATTATTCAACCATTAACCCCTCGAAATTTATTTAATCTGATAAAGCATATTTTTCTGCAAAAGAAAAATTATATTTATGAGTGGGGGAAGAAATACTATATCCCATATTATTAAAAGATTATACTCTTCAACCAGAAGGGCGATTGAACATAAAGTCAACAAGTGGGCCTACCATGAGTGATAAACAATACTATTTAAATAAGAGCTGGAGATCATCTCAGGAGAGCAGCACCAGCAGGAAGAGGGAAGGAGGTGCCAGTGGGGAAACTGTAAGCCTGTGTCTTTTGTGTGCTCCATTATCCTGGGCCATCAATGCCAGTGTGAAGAGACTAAGCCCATGTCATTTACACTCTCTATTTTCCTTGAATTGTGGTTCTTGAGGAAAGGCAAAGATGCTGCCAATGGGAAGAGCATAAGCCTGCGCCCTGCATGGCCTCCATTCCCCCACGTCAGCAATGGAAGCAGGAAGAGAGTAAGCAGGAAGAGGGTAAGGACCACGTACCTTCTTCATTGCCTCAGGTAGGCACTAAGGGTACTGGGGGAAAGAATGTAAGTCTACACCATGTGTCTCCTCATTTGGAACAAGGAAAGCAGTATCAATGAGAGGAATACAAATCCATGCTCTAGGTACTCCCGCCATTTTCCTGGGATAGCACTGCTAGCAAGAGAAGTGTTGATTCACCCTTCCTCCTTCATCCATTACCCTGGGACTGTGATGTAAGAAAAAGGAGATGTCTGGAGGAACAGATGCCTCCTAGGAGAGCCTCAACATCAGTGATTAAGGTTATCTAATATTGGAAAGCTAAAAGGATCAACATATAAAATAAACAACACAGAAATAGAATATAAAAAGACAAGACAAAGAAGCAAAATACCATCCCAAATGTCCAGCCCACCCAGAACAGGTCCAGAACACAGACATGAAAGAAGCTGGAAGCCAACAAATGCAACTCGCTGAAATGATACCAGCATAAGTGTAAAGAAAAATGCTTGCACCATTTTGGAACCTGGTTTAGCCACTGCCTCCATTCTGGTACTTGGGTCTCTGTGGCTTTCTTCTCAAGGCAAAGCCTCTCTCCTTTGTCATTCTGGGGCAGCAAAGTGCCGAGAGCTGCCGCCTGTTGTGATGCTCTCAGGCTATTCTTTGGATTCTCTGGTTCTTCCCGAGCAATGGAGATCCTTTCAGCTCCATCTTTGCAGTCCAAAGCTTTCCTGGTGTTTCCTTTCTGGACAAACTCACATTTTAAATCATCCTGCTTGACTCTTTGCTCTTGATTCTCAACATAAATCTGGCTAAAAGCTGCCAATAACAACCCTGCCACTGCCCCAGTAGCTTGCTGCTTTGAAATATCTCTTGAAAGATTAACCAGTCCACCATTCTTAATCTCAGGCAAAGTCTCTGGGCACGAGAAAATTCCAACAGACTTTCAGCCAACTCATAGCACAAATCATCTGGAGTCCAATGTCCAATGCTGTCCTTCTTCCAAGAAGAAACCTCCTCAGCCTGGTCTCTATAGGCAGGTCTTGTGTAAGTCTTGTGGTCTGAGTCCTGACCAGAATCTCCTCTACAGAACAGCAGAAGCTTTTCCAGCTCTTCACAAGTAGACGACCTCTCCAAATATTTGCTATCTTCGTTCATAAGCCATTCTTTATACCCAGGTTTCACGCCCGTCTTCTGGTCTGAATTCTGACCAGAATCTCCCAAACAGAACACCCGAATCTGTTCCAGTGCTTTGCTTATAGCCAACATCTCTGAACCTTTCCTATCTCTTCCCATAAGCCATTCCCAAAAGCTTGTAATCCATGTGATCAGGTATAGCCACAGCAACAAGCCCACCTCTCTCTTACCAAATGCTGTTTTATATACTCTTCTATCATTGCTGGGACAAATGTCCAACACCCAAAACGAAGGAAGGTAAGGTTTATTTAGCTCACACAGTTACTGGAGGTTTTAGTCCATGCTCAGTTGGCTCCACGGCAGAGAGGCACATGGCAGGGAGCAGCAGTTCATGGCATCAGAACAGCAACAATATGGTGACAGAGGCAACTGACCAACCAGGGAATCAAAGAGCAACAGTGCTAGTCTGTCTCTGTCTCTCTTTATATTACATTCAGGTTCTCTGCCTCAGCTATCTGCCCTAGGCCACACCCATAATCCCAAAGGACTCAGACCCATAAATCCCATCATTACTAAAGCACATAATCCCAGTGGATCATGAATCAAGTCTCAAATTCTAGAAGTCCTCGCTCCATAATTGCATGAGGCTTTGAGGGAACAACTAGACATAAACTATGACACAAAGATAAACAAATATATAAAGTCAGGAAAATGATGGAAACCATAAATGAAAAATATACACAAGAAATTTCATCAATGAAGTAGATCCAAATAGAAATGAAGATGTGAATTTCCATTAAAAGTGTATGCAGCAGATTGAATGAAGTCAAGGATAGAATATATCAGATCTAGAGCAGAGGAATACAACTGAGACCAGGAATAAACAGATATCTCACAAGAAACCATGAAAAATCAATCGAATACCTAGAAGATGAAGCAAAGAAGAGCAATATAAGACTGATTGGAATCAGGGAGAAAGCTGGAGATACCATAAAAACCATTAAAAACCTCTTCACAGAAATAATGACAGAAAACTTCACAAACATGGGTAAAGAATTTGAAATACAAATAAATGAAGTATACAGAACCCTAAATAGCCATGATCAAAATAAATCAAACCTGGAGAGCTGAGGAGAGAGCTCAGTAGAATAAGCACTTGCATGGCAAGTGCAAGGGCCTGAGTCAATTTCTGGTCACACACACACACACACACACACACACACACACACACACACACACAAAGACTGGAGGGAAATATGCACATTGTTTGCAGAGGTTGCCTGTGGATAGTGGGGTTGGAAGTGAGTCATTTGTTAACTGACTTCTTTTTAATGTCTATACTTCTCAATTTTTCTACAATGGACATGAATTACATTGATAACAAGAACAAAAGTGAATTGCTAACTGTTGCTGAAGCCCCATGATTTAGCCCCATCTCTGAAGATGAGAACTTGATTTTATCAGTTCATGTGGAAATTATATGACTCCAAGGAAATAACACTGAACAGATTTTTACAGAATATTGACCTAAAGCCAAATATCACTGAGAAATATCATATGTAAAGACAAAAATATTACTTCTACCCATAGTCATATTTACCAGCTATTAACGTACCTGAAAAAGCAAACTAGCAGTCTAAAGGTCAGTTGTCATTTGAACAAGTGAACTGAATGATTTTGATAGTTATTTGTTATAGAATCTGTAACACAGTTACCAAAGCAGTATTCCTGGATCATTTGATGAGTGCCACATATACACTGACTGTCCAATGTCTTTTTCTCCACCATCACTAACTAGTGTCCCAAATTTTGTCACTACAATATTACCTTCCTCATACCCTCATTGTATGCCACAGTTTCCAAGTAACAGCTCATATTACATGAATTATATTCTAGGTTGGTAGTTCGCAGGTAAAATAGTCTGAAAAATCTTAATCTCATCTGCAGTATATCTACAAATTATACTTATCGAAAGTCACTTCTGTGAAGAGCCACTCATGCCAAGTTTCATTCATTGTGAACCTTATCCTTTAAAATTTTTCATATGAACAGTCTATCATTTTTAGATCTATACACTTAATTTTCTTCTAAATTATATTTTTTAGATTTGGAGCTCCACATTACTTTAAGGACCTTCCAGTTTGCTGACAAACACCAAGAATTTTTTATGATAGCACTTTATAAGAATGGCATTGCCACTTACAAAAATAAGGAAGTAAGAGGAGTCCTTTGGGAAAAAGAGGAGATAATAGAACATAGAATGAAGTCCAGTAGGCACACAGGGAAAGAGTTAACATACTAAGTAAGCTGTTATGTTGTATGTAGGAGGAAATACACCAGAAACTGTCACCAAACTACCTAACTACCTTTATGCTTGTAGTTTCTAGGGCAATACAGATATGTATTATCTTATATTTACACAACTGGTGCTTATGTTCATTTTCTCATTTAAATGGTCCCAAATTGCTCCTTTTTAAATACAGTGTTGGAATTTGTAAATTAATGTCATTAGCATTCCAGCACTTGTGGATCATCTCTCAAATATACATGCAAAGAAATAAAATAAGGTTATCAATGCTATGTCCTGCTGCACACTTGAAAACTTATCTGTACATGGGCATGCACCTTATGCTGGGATATAGTCTTCTCCTGAGGCAGTGAACCCATTGTTATGTCACATGTGACGGTGAGTATACACTGCTTTCCAGGTGCCTCCTCAGTTTTATGTGCCATGATTCTGGGAAGAAACTGGTTAGAAAAAAACCTTTCTGTCCCATTCCCATTGAAGTATTAAGATGTTTCATTTAGTAGCACATGTCTGTAATAGCATAACTCCAGAAGATCTCTATTTTGAGGGCATCCTGGGCTACATAGAGAGTTCCAGAACAGCTTGGAACATACAACATAATTCTATCTCACAAATACCCCTAGAAAATAGAAGAGGTGAGAGAGGGAGGGAGGAAGGGAGGAAGAAAGGAAGAAGAAAAGAGGAAGGAAGGAAAGAGGGAAGATGCAAAATTTAAAAAAGATGTGCTACTTAGTGTCTAAATTTATAATCAAAGCCTTTTCTGAAGGAATCCACTTTTGTTGAAAATGATAGTGATTATCCAGAATAGCCCTTATTATAATAATGAGTAAACAACATATACTGAATCCTCATTTTGCGTCTCACACTATGCCAAGTGCTGTATGTGCATCATTTCATGCGGATGACTGTTTTACAGATGCCTGCGCTTCCACTTTTAATTTTTTAGCTCTTTTGGAGAGTGAAAGGACAGTGAAGATTGCACCCAAGGCCTCAACTCATGTGATGCAATTGAGGCAGAGACCAGGGTATGGCCAGCTGGCTGAGCAAGTGACTGTTAATAGTGGACAACCAGGTCACAAGAGCAGAAAAATAATTCCCAAGCCCTGGACCTGGAACCAATCAAACAATGCTCTCTTCAATTCTTCTGGCATGAGATCAAGCAGGATTTTGATAGTATGGCCTATATTTGATGTCAGCCCAAGGAATGAGTTGTACAAAAAATGATGATCATTAGCCTCTTCACCTCTGTAAACTTTTTTAGTGGCCTACTCTCACTCTGTAGAGCATATTTATTTTCCAACCTTTAATTAATTAGTCCCTGCCCTCTGAAAAGCATATTTCTGTTCCTAACTTTAATAAATGTAAAACCTTTGTAGCTTTTGTGTGTGTCTTGTCCAATTCTTTGCTCAGATCAAGACCCTGAGAAGAGGTCTTAACCTCTTAACCACCTGTAAATGACTTAAACAGAGCCATTTACATAGGCATTTTGCCATTGATGTACATCCTCATCTTTTGTTTGACACAGGGTCCTGGCTAAGTTGCCAAGTTTGGGCTCAAACTTGTGATCCTCCTGGCATCTAAGGTTACAGGTCTTTTCCACTCTACACAATTTAGTGTTTTAACTTTTAGACAGCTGGCCTGATAGCTCAGCAGACTAAAATATCCGCTTAGGGAGAGCACAGTGGCCCAGGTTTGAGCCCTAGCATGCAGTGTAGGCCCTGCCCTGAGACTGGGCATGGTGGCATGGGCCTGTAATCCCAGCACTTGGGAGGCTGAAAACAAGAGAATTGGTATGAGTCTGATCTACATAGTGAGACCCTGTAGACCCAGTACTAAACAAAGAAAAAATGTTTTAACTTTTAACTTCTAGCTTTTGAACCTTAAGCATTCGTGTGCACTAGAATTCCCTTGAGGCTTGCTAAAACAGATTGCTGGATACCATCTCTAGAATTTCATTCTGTCAGCCTGAGTTTTTGCATTTCTCACAAGTTCCTTGCTGATGGTGATGTTGCTGGACTGCGGGTCCCCTTTGGAAAATCTCTGAGGCCTACTGCCTCCCATCAAGGTCAAAGAGTGAACCGATGTAATGAAGCTAAGAAAGGGCCTATATTCTTGCAGCTCAGTGTTCAGGAATCCCAGGGACATTACTAATTTGCTTCTGTCTAATCAACAAGAGGAAACAATAGGCTAGAGACTCTACTCTGAGGAAAGCACAGTGCACAGGCTGTGTTCACAGAACACACAATTTCTGTCAGGAGCTAGACATATGCTGGCTTAGGCTCCATTTCTAACTCAGCCCTTAAGATACCAAAAACTGATTCATATACAGCATAATTTTAGTTCTTTTTCAGAAATAACTAGAAGAGTTAAACCTGAACAGCAATATTTGCCAAGTACAGCCACCTGTCACTTGAAGTTTTGACATAACCAACACATTCAGCCTGATCCTGTGGAGGGTGTCAATTAGCACTATCTTGCAAAGCTGAGGAAAGAGCCATTTCCCTTGCAAGCTCTTCTCAGACTTGTTGTTCACACCTACCTTATAAACAACACAGATGGCCTACTAGAGGCAGATGGTGGCACAAGTTGAACACAACATTCACCTTATCATACCTTTGTCTTTTCATTTCACGGTTCCTATCTTGTTGTACCTTGAATTTTCCTGGGATACAGCTTAAGTTACTGGACTTTTAGGCAACAAAGCAGCGTGGAGTTACATATTAAAATCACTGGGAAAATACAAAAAATCACTTGGGAATCTCCTTAAAAATATCAGTGTTGAGGACCATAACTCGGAAAAATTACAACAAAATCTGTAATGGTGGCCTGGGTGTACACTGAAAACAAAGTTCTATATGATGCTAGAGTTAAGAAAGGTAGTAGCTTGGGAACAGAGAGATAGCTCAGTGGCACAGGCGCCTCCCTGGCAAGCCCAAGGTCCTGCGTTCAATCCCCAGTACCAAAGCAATAAAAAATAAATAAGAAATATTGTCCAAAAAATAGGCTCTGCTATGGAGTAGGATCCATTTTCCAGTAGGCTGTTTGTGAGAAGATAACCTTGTCCAAATGGCCTAAGCTCTCTGAGTCTCAATTTCCCCATTTGTAACACATTTCATAAAAGTAGAAGCTAATAGACTTACTTCATGGATCACAGTATGCCAGGAGGCTCAAATGGGCTGGTGTTTTGATTTGACTTGTTTTGGTTTGTGTTGGGTTGCTTTTTGTTTTATAACAAAACTGGAAATAAAATCCAAGAACTCAAACTTGCTGAAAAGTATTCTTCCATTGTGCTACACACCCAACTCTCACAAAGTGATTGCTGTCATTTTACAGGGTCTAACACAGAAATTTTTTTTGAGGAACCAGGGATCAAACTCAGGACCTTGCACTTGCAAGAATTATATATATAATATAATATAATATAATGTAAATATTACATATTATATACAATGTATATTATGACTGGCTCAGCCTGCCCTGGAGATGGGGCTGGTGCAGCATGTGGTGCCAGGAATCGAACCGTGGTCCCTGCAGTTGCCTAAGCCTTCCTAAGCAGCCGATTTAGACGGCTGAGCCATCTCACTGGCCCTCCGTAGTTTTTCAATCAGAACAAGACAAAAGACTGCAGAAGATCTACTTTGTACATATCACAGCAAACCTTTCTCATGCCAAATGGGGAAAATGATGTTTCTTTGGATAAGACACTAAATAGAAACAAACCAGAAACAAAGTAATAGTAATATTATAGGAGACAAGTCCAGGAAGAACCTTGAGGAAATAGTAAGTCATTTGAGGACCTCAGACTATTCTTTGAGAAACACCAAAGGAATGTATTACACAGGTGGGCATGGTGGCACATACCCGTCATCCCAGCCTTATGGGAGTCTGAAGTAGGAGGGCCACAATTTTGAGCTTAGCCTGGGCAACTTATCAATTTAATGATAATCTGCATCAACACTAAAAAAACAAAACACTGCAAATATATCTCAGTGTTAAGGCCCTGGATTCAAATTCCAATATCACACATAAAAAAAGCACATACTCAGTCTGCTTTATAACTTGGGAACTTGGGAGCCTGCAGACTGGCACAGTTGTTTAAGTGTCTGCTCAGGCAAATGCAGTCAGGCTCAGGAGATCTGGATTCAATACCCAGCTCTACAATCCTCACCTGCCATGCCCTGAAGTCATCGTCAGACAGACAAAAAAAAGCCTTATAACTTGGCACCTTATTAGCAATCACTCCAGAATTTCCAGTGTATTCAGGGATCACCATACAGAAAAGGCTAGCATCTATTGCCTAACTTTTTACTGGATTTACCTGTGCAAATTCATTCTTCTCACACTGTAAGTATGGCAGTTTGTGCCTTCCTGATAAAGTCACCAGCCAGAAATTCATACCAAGATCTATAAAAGGCCTACATAGCCGGACGTGGTGGCTCACGCCTGTAATCGCAGCACTCGGGAGGCTGAGGCAGGAGGATTGGTGCGAGTTCGAGACCAGCCTGGGCTACAAAAGTGAGCTCAGGACCAGCCTCAACTGCATAGCGAGACCCTGTCTCAAAAAGACAAAAAAAAATAAAAAATAAAAAATAAAAAATAAAAGGCCTACATAAAAATGTACAAAAACCTACAAACTAGGATATGTGGTACTAGACAAAACAGAGCAGCATTTTTCAGGCTCAAAGAAACAACAAAAGGGACCATCCCTTTGCAGGAACTAGATATTAGATCTCAACTCAGGCTTAAGTCTAAAGTAAAAATTGGGTATTTTCCACTAGAACCACATAAACAATAGTTATCTCAAACCAATAACCAACACTACGAAAAATGATAAAGTAGAAGCTAGTAAGATCCAGTAGTTAATAAAGTGAGATTTGAGTTTTAGTTGAACCAGGGTTTCAAATCCCATTTTAGAAAATTACAAGCATCTGACTTCACTCCAGTTATTTAATGAAAGCCTGATAATAAGCCGGTTGTCATGCTGCATACCTGTAATATCAGCTCTGAGGGAGGCTGAGGCAGGAGAATGCAAGTTTGAGTCCCATTTGTGCAACTTAGTGAAATTTGAGCAATTAACCTCAAAAAAAAAAAAAGTAAAAAGGGTTATAAGCATAAGTCAGTTGCAGAGCAACCCTGGGTTCAATATTCAGTACCAAAAGTGAAAAAGGCATAATAAGACCTACCTTGGGGTTTGCTATAAGGAATGAATACCTGATGCCTAGGGAGCCCTTAATATATGCTAGCACTTAATAAAAACTAGAGTTAAGGACAAAGCTAGGTTACTGCCATTGACAAGTGTTTCATAGGATTCTTAGTAAGCAGTACAATTCTTAGACCCTGGCAAGGACTCCTATGCTGAGACACATGTTTTAGTAGATGTCTCCCATTACAAATACTGAAAAGAAAACTTATTAAAGAAAACACTGGTATTTGTGCCATTCAGGATGTAGTGCTCATTCTTGGCACAAAACATCGCCTTAAACTTCTATTCTCACGATTAACACAGCACAAATTTAAGAAGTGCACTTCTTGTCTCATGCAATATGTACTTGAAACAAAAGGCAAAGGCTCCCAAGTGCCAGGAGGGTTTGTGAATTATGCTGCTGCTGAAGTCAGACTCTGCTTGGGAGTGAAGGGAGAACACAAGGGGCAGGAGTGCTTAGTATGAGAAAAGACAAATTAGCTGGCCAAATCCTTCTTCTCTCAATAGCAGTAAATTCTAGTGTAATAATGAGTGTTTCTCAAGTGATAACAAGTATTGGCTTTCTTGCTTCTTTTAGTGTTATAATTCATTGTTCCTTGATAAATGTGCTAAAGGAGGCTCCATTTGTGTACTTACCCCAAGCCAGTGGAAAATTAAAAGCTGGTTTACAGTAGGTACAGAAAGATACAAAGAAGAAATGAGGTCTGACAATTGAAAGGGAGGCAAAAATCATTATTATTTGCTGTTGACTTGATTGTCTACCCCAGGAACACCCAAGACAATCAATTAAAACATGAATGAATTTATGGAGCAAGTTCAGAAAAGAGTTGAATAAAGCAGCTGAATGACAATTGATAGGTTTCCTGTAAGCCAGAGCAACAACCAATTAAAAGATAAAAATGAGGGAAAATGTATTTATGATGACAAAAAAGACAAAGTTCCAGCCGGGCGTGGTGGCTCACGCCTGTAATCCCAGCACTCGGGAGGCTGAGGCAGGAGGATCGGTGCGAGTTCTAGACCAGCCTGGGCTACAAAAGTGAGCTCAAGGCAGTCTGAACTGCATAGCGAGACCCTCTCTCTCAAAAAAAAAAAAAAAAAAAGACAAAGTCCCTGCATGGTAGTATATTGTAGCTACTTGGGAGACTGAAATAGGAGGATCACTTGAGGCCAAGAATGCAGGCCAGCATGGGCAATTTAACTTAGGTTATACAGAAATAAAGCAAGAAATGGGTGTGGTTGTGTACTCCTGTAATCCCAGAAGTGGGAGGCTGTGGCAGGCGGATTGCTATGAATGAGTTCAAGGCCAGCCTGGGCTACACAGTGAGTTCAGAAATATTCTGAAGTGTATTTTAAGACCCTATCTCAAAACTCAAAAAAGAAAAGAAACGAAAGACATTTGGCTGTTAGTACTTAAAATGATCTATAGATTATATGTCTACAGATTCAATCAAATATTTTTCTAAATTCCAGGAGATTTAATGTTTCACTTTTAATACTAAATTCCAAAGTCTTCCTTCATAGCAATAAAAAAATCCCTAAAATTCATATGGAATCACAAAAGGCTCTCAATTATCAAAATAATCTTAGCTAAAAGAAATAAAGCTGGAGGTATCGTGCTATCAATCTCAAAATACTTTACAAAGTTATAGTAATCCAAGCAGCATAGTACTGGCATAAAAGCAACAAATACAACAGGATAGAGAGACCAAAATTAAGCTTGCACATCTACATTCAGTTGAAACTTCTGCTTTTAGTATTTCTTTTGACAGTTCTATAACTTTATTTGCAGGTTAGTTCTCATCCACATTCACTGTCTGGAAATTTTTTAACGTGGTAACAGGGACATAGGTTACCAAGGTATACAGTTTGGTGAGTCTTCATCCTCATTCCAGCTCCTGGACAATCGTACCTGGATACTGTATGGAACATTCCTTATTCCTTTGGCCCAGACAGCTTTGTTGAGCCTGGTGTCACTGCACACAGGTGATGTCCTCATCTCCTTCCTGGCAAACTGCTGGATCTCCATAAGTGCCCGAGGAGCATGCTTCTTGAAGCCTACTCCGTGAGTGTGCTTGTGAATGTTGATTGTGTATTCTCGAGTCACCACCTCATCGATGACAGAGCAGCCCTTTTTCCTCTCACCACCCTTCTTTGTGGGAGACATTGTGCTGGGACTGAGTTGGAAAGGAGGAGTGCCTGCTTTTAGTATTGAGGGTTGAATCTAAGGCTTTCACACTGAACTATAGTGTGAAACTCTTTTTTAGTGTTTTATTTTGAGACAGAGTCTCACTGAGTCATTAAGTTGCCCAGGTTGAGCTCTTATTTGCAATTCTGCTACCTCAATCTATCAGACTGCTGAGATTATATGCACAAACACAGTCAATTGGTTTTACTTTAATCAATTTATTCTTCACAAAGGTGCCAAGAACATGCAATGAACAAAGGACAATAAGTGGCATTGGAAAAATCCAACATTTACATATAGAGCAATGAAAGTGGACCCTTTCCTTGCTTCTTATGTAAGAATTAACTCAAAATGGGGTAAAGATCAATGTAAGATCTGAAAATATAAAAGCACTTAAAGAAAACGTAAGGGTAAATATCTATGTCATTGGTCTGGACAGAGATTTCTTGGATATGACTCTGAAAGTGCAAGGTAATAAAAGAAAACATAGACAGATGAGATTCAATCAAGCTAAAAGTATCTGTAAAGTAAAGGAATGCTAAAGTGGGAACCCACATATTGCGGCAAAATTTGAAAATCGCAACTGTAACTTTATTAAATAACAAATCCTACTCTAATGCATGATAACAAATCACTGAGATCCTATGGGGGGATACATCAAAGTGATATCTCTTATCTCTTATTATCTTTAATGGATTTGTAAAGTGGATAAGGAAGACAGAAACATGAAGAGATTACTTTCACTAAAGTATTATTATGTTTTAGACCTCTGTTAGACAATTTGCATGTATGATATTTGTTTGCTTTTTCAGTACATTTTATTAGTGTCTATTTTAAATAAAATATTGAATTTCAAAATGTCATTTTCATGCACCTATGTAACATTTTCATCGTATTTATTCTATGTGTGTGAGGAGGCATTCTGGGGATCAAACCCAGAGACTCAAACATGCTATACAAGAGCACCATCACCTCCAACCTACATGTCTAGAACTCTTTTTTTTTTCCTGAAATAAGATCACACAATGCAGGCTAGCCTTGAACTTCCCTATCCTAGGGTGGTCTTGCAAGTGCTAGGATTATAGCTGTGTGCCAACATGCCCCGCACTCCTGGAATTATTACAGTTACCATTTGAGGCATAAGTTTCTGTCCACATTTTATAAATGTGGAAATGGAGGCTAAGATAAACCAGTGCCTTTTCCAGCTTCACACAATGCCAGATCTAGGATTGAAATTCTAAACCTTCTAACCTAAGAATGTCATATGTGTGCACTAAGAAAAATCATGTAAATAAGTGTCATAGTAATGGTACAACATATTATAAGAAAGGCACAGAGCAATGGGCTCCAGAAATAACCGTAGAGGGTGAGGAAAGTAAAGAGAAAGGGAAATAAAAGGAATTAAGATGTGTTACATACATGCATCAACTCCCTATGATAAATGTCATCATTATATAGTGCAAACATATAATTCTCCTAATACTAATCCTAAGGTGACTGCCTAGGTGTGAATCCTGACTCTCCACTCTTAAACAAGTTAACTTCCCTGAGCCTCAATATTACCTTCCATAAAATAAGAAGTCATGTCTAGCTCAACGTGTTGCTGTAAAGTTTAAATGGATTCATGCAAGTAAAGAGCAGTTTCTTATATCTACTGAAGCATCAGTAAACGTTCTGTTTTGTCATAGAAAGTAGGAGGAAAAGTTATCTCTAGCTTGGAATCCATTAGCAGACTCTGTGGAGGAGGTGACACCTGGAAAAGGTTGAAGGCTAATGAATAACGCAGTAGGGAGTGACACCAAGCTCAGGTAATGTGGAGCCATAAGTTAGACAGTTGAGGGAAGGCACGCAACAGTGGTGGCTCTATTTAAAACTCTGCAGTTAAGTACTGAGCAATAGGAACCATGCGGAGCTTTTGAGAAAGCAGAAAATAAAGCCTTCTTCAGCTATAGTCAAGCCTGGCAATTGCAATTTTATCCTCTACTGTTACCAACATTGGACGTTAGTGGACTTTGAGGACTAATATTTTGAGAAAATAAGGAGAAAAGGAGAGGTGGATAAAAGGAAGTAAATACTAAAAGAGGCTTGGTGACAGAAGAAAATGAAACATGTGCCTGGTGGGAAGTGGTTGAAAGCACACTTTCTTTAATTCCTCACTCTGGGGCCACTCAGTGGCTGAACATGACGCATAAGCTTTCTTCTCTCCTTTTAAAATTTGAAGTTCCCACCTCAGTTTCAGGTTTCATTTAACTTCTGGACTTTCCTTTCGGTCTGCGAAGTGCAGGCGTAGGGCATTAGGACCCAGCGAGTGTTGTAGTGAGAGTGGTTGAAACTCGATCTCTCAATTTTTCTCTAGAGCTCCCCGCTCTTCCTTTGTCATTCTAGCTGCCTGCTGCCTCTGCAGCTTGCTCCAGCTCTCCCTGTTCTAATTGCCTGCGTTGAAAGCAGAAGGATTAGTTGGGACCTGCCTTGGTGACCTCATGGCATCCCCCAGAACCGTAACTATCGTGGCCCTTTCAGTGGCCCTTGGACTCTTCTTTGTTTTCATGGGGACTATCAAGTTGACCCCAAGGCTCAGCAAGGATGCCTACAGTGAGATGGTAAGTGAAGCGAAAGGGTGATGAGGCGCGCACCCCTGTGGGACTGCAAGTACCTCTCCCCTTCTTTCACCATCTCTGGTCCCATCCCCTTAGCCTCTACCCCACCCCACGTCCTCCCTTAGCCACAACAAGTTTGCACCTCAGAAGGAGCAGCCGGACAAAAGTGATTTCATCTGAGGGCTCTGCTGGAACAACTGTTTCGGAGCCTCTGAATACCAGCTGGGGGAGGGGCTGCCCAGCGAGTACCACCAACCAAAAGTAACCCTGAATGCTGAGATCCGCGCAGCACCTGCAGCAGGAGCCCTGCCCTCTTTCCAGCACACACCCAAAGTCCAGACCACTAATCTGCACGGACTGATACTTTCCTTTAGACCTAAGAGTTTATTAAAGTAAGGAGTTTATTTATTTTAGGGAGGAACAAAGGGGAAAGAAGGAAAAAGCTGAAAAGAACGGGCTAGTAAAATGAACAATTTTTGAGGGCTGGCTAGATACTCATCCCAAGCAGAGAGCTCATAGCATTTATTCCTCTAACTGCCTGAGCATGTATCTGGATTCTGGAGACAAAGCAGTCTTCGCTCAGGTAAAGGTCACTGAGCTCTTGCTCCTTCCCCTTCTCTGATGATAGAGATGGATGCTTTGTTTTATTTTGTTTGGTATGTGGGCAAATCTGCAAAATTCAAAAAGTGTGCCTTTTCTGTCCTGATTCCCACTGTACCTCCTGTGGATGCCCAGGGCCAGGCCCTCTGCAGGGTTTCCCCTCTGCAGAGCTGGAATCACCCGAAGG
>PVJA010036581.1:0-20985 GCA_004027025.1 Myocastor coypus
TCGATGTCTTCTTTAATAGTATTGAAGTCTGTCATTATGGTTATCCTTTCTCTCTCTAATACAGAGATTATTTCTGTTCTGTTCTCCTTTCTACTTTTGTGTAGTTGTTCCCCTACTTGGGATGCTATTGATTTAGGCATGTCTTTGTCAACTTTAGATATTATTTCTGCTCTGATGTTCTCTATATGTTTCTCCAGCCGTTTTTCCACTTCATGTATTTCTTTTTTTACTTCAGATGTTATCTCTGATCTCAGTTGCTCTATAAGTTTCTGCACTTGTGTGTCTGCCTCAGATGCTACCAATTCAGAGGTTTCGTCTGTATAATTCTCATTTTCTTCCATGATAGTGTCTTCTGTATTTGGTTTGGGTGGGCATGGGTCCTGAGATTGCCTCCTACTCCTTGTTGTTATCATTTTGTATGGAAGCGACCTCTGCACTTTGGTGGCGTAATGCTGTGTCTATGGGCGTTTGGTCTGGAGACTCCAAGCTGGTTCCTCTTCAGAGGTTCCTGACTCTGTGTTGGAGCTCTGGCTGCTAGCTTTTGTGAATCCTGGCGGATGTGGTCTGTAGGTGGAGGTGGAGCTTTGGGATTGAGTAGTCCTGGTAGGCTCGTGGACCAGATCGGTTGCCAAATGAGCTATTTGATGGGTTCGGTGCTGGAGCTTGGCTGGAGGGGTTCAAAAAAAAAAGGGGGGGGGCGGGGAAAGGGAAGGCGGGCCAGGAATCTTGACCCAGCCAGCGCGCGGGCTCGGCTCCCAGCGGTGCAGTTTGGGTCTGGGCTGAAACAGGAAGTTAGTCGCGGGAACGCAGAGGCGGGGCAGAGGGGCGCAGGGGTCTTACCCGCGGCGGGCGCGTGGGCTCGGCTCCCAGCGGTGCGGTCTACGTGTGTAGGGTTTGGAGCTGAACTGAACAGTTATAAGAAACAGGATAAGGGGGTGTCAGCGCTGGGATAGTGTTTCAAATCTTTAGCATAAACTAGTGGTTTGGAAGTTCCAGGAAGATAGTGGAGGTAGCATAGTAGCTAGAAGACAGTGACGTGCTCGCTTCGGCAGCACATATACTAAAATTGGAACGATATAGAAGACAGTGACAATCACTCAAAAGACTGAGAGTTGGCATCTTTTTTTTTTTTTTTTTAAACAAGCAGTCCTTTTAAAATGATGTTGTAGGTCTGTAAGGAATATCACAGAATGTTAGCAAGCAGGATTAAACAAGAGAACCTGGGCATGGAATGTGGTGCTTGAAACACCACTAGAGAAACTTTGTATACAGGTTGGAAGGGAGGGCTGCTGCTTCGTTGTTTCACAGCAGCACGTGGCTCAGATAGTTCAGGGAAGAGGAGGTTCTGGGGAATGGTATCAAAAGTTTCTTTTAGTCTATGAATAAGAGACAATGCTTTTGAGATTAACTCATAAAATGTTTTTACAACTTAAACACTCAATTTATGGTGTGGAGAGAGAAGAATTGTTAGGGCTGTTGTATAAGTTAAGTCTAAAATGTTAAGTCATTCTTATGGAATGAATGAAGGGAGTCAAACTATAGTATTACTGAGATGATTTCTTTCTTTGATCTTGAAAGCATGTGATGGGACTATAAGACAGTAAAGGCTAGAGGAGGAAATTAAGCATTAGTTTTCTGCATGAACATAGTATAGGAGTAAGCCAGTTCTGCAGTTTTTCTTGTACCAAATACGATATCCAGTCATCTATGACAGTCATCCGTGATTAAAAGATTTTAAAACTGGCATTCCTTCAAACAGAATGCTTTTGTTTCAGCAACAACGTTCAAATAATTACTACCCCAGGGAAGAGAGATTAGGAACCAATATAATGATCAAATATTTTAGGTTTTTCAATAAATATCCAGTTAGTAAGTTACTTGTAGTTTAGAATTGGCTAGTCACTGTGCCAAAGCCTCCTGATTTGTTTTTCTCCTGAACTGAAGTCCCCTCCCCTCTGCATGCTAAACACACCAGCACATTCAAAACTATAGTTCAGCTTGCTCCCTATATCCTGACGGAATTTCCCTATTTTTTTTCTGCACAAATACATCTTCACATAGGCAGAGTCTCACATGAAGGATTTGATCACTGGAAGTTCCCAACAGGGCATCCAAAATTCACTTTTATACATACAGCCTGGAAGCCTAAGTTGAAAGGCATTTCCTTAAGATTGAGCTGCACATGGAAACATTCTCAAGTGACAGGCATGAATTTGCTGCATATGGCTCAATTACCAGATAAGTTGTATGCATAAATGAGTAGAGACATCATAGCCCGTGTGGTGAACAAAATGGGCATTTTAACAGAATTTAAAACCTACTTCCACTGCTGGATAAAGTACTGGAGACCCAACCTTAAAGGTAGAAAACATTCCCTAATGTTTGAGCTGAAGTGATGCCTACAACATGCGATATATAAAAAGGTTTGATAAAATTTGCTTGTGACTTTCTGATCTAAAGAAATGGATAAAAAATGAAAGTAAACACTGCCTAATATAAACAAATGTTCTATTGACTTCTGTTAGGATTTCATGCTGGTTATGCTCTGGTTCATGATTTAAAGTTAAGTGTTTATGCATTACTATTTCCTGGCTCAATGTTTTGACTTTTGAGTGATAATGTGTATTCACCAACAAAGATAAAGTTTAAATCAATACAAACCAAACCTTCCCCCTACCTATATAAACAGGTACTCTGTCAACTGGCTTTTGGGTAGAATGAGGCAAAAAATGAAATATATGTTATTAGAGGTTTTAAGTCTCCATTATATTACAGCTTTCTAGCAGAGAGTAATGAACCAGATATACTCTGTGGTCTTAGAATTAGAGAAGGGGGTGAATACAGTGAATCACAGGAATGTAACAAAACTATTATCATGAGCCGGGCGTGGTGGCGCACGCCTGTAATCCCATCACTTGGAAGGCTGAGGCAGGAGGATCAGTGCAAGTTCGAGACCAGCCTGGGCCACAAACGTGAGTTCAAGGCCAGCCTGAACTGCATAGTGAGACTCTGTCTCAAAAAGACAAAAAAAAAAAAACTATTATCATCACTTTTATACTCATATCTTGTTCAGATGCCCTGAAAACTATCTAGGCAGAAAATAGGGGATAGCATGCACTCTGGATCTTTTTAGGAGGCATTATGAAGACATAGCCAGTTTTTAGCCTGGTCTATCCTGAGGAAGAATGTGCAATGTGTGAGAATATTCTACTCTGAGACACTGCTTTGAGGAGAAAATGGATAGTAAGTGCCACTCTTACTGTTGATGTACCCAAGAAATACTTTGAGTTTATGCATAGTACTAAAAAAAACTCAGGATCAGTTGGTCCATATTACCTGTGTGTGTTCTTTATACATAGTCTGTCTCTTGGGATGGGTAAAAGTTATAAGGTTATAGCATGAATGATTTGATATTCACAGCCACACAGGCAAATCAACATAAAAAGCTTTTAGAATGTTTTGAGGTTGTCCTATTTATTTATATTTGGATATACTGCATACCACATCCTTTATGAGATAAAAAAACTTACAATTATTTTTGTGATAACATTTTCTGCTAAAAAATAAAAATAACAGCATAGGGTACATGCATACAAAAATAGCTGCAGCAGTAGCTCTTAATGCTTGAAATTTGCACGAAATGTTATAGGTTTTCTATTCAAGTTATATGAATTTATCAATAAATAAATCAAAGCAACTTAAACGGATCCTACCATCATGTGTGCGTGTGTGTGTGTGTGTATGTGTGTGTGTGTGTAGAGATAATTGGGAAACCCAAGGTCTTTGTATTTAGCTACACCCCAGCTCTTATTCTACTTTTTAAATTTTGAGACAGGGTCTCACTTAACTGCCTAGACAGGCCTTAAACTTTCAATCCTCCCAGAGTGCTGACATTATAGGCATGCTGTTCTGATTATTTGACTTATTATACACCAAATTATCATAGGTTTTTATATTTGTAAGGGCTGCAAAAATAAAATGGATATGCACCTCAGAAAAAGTGTGTTTTTCAACACATGGTGTTATCTTCACTGGGGAGACCCCAGAGGAATACCCACTATATTGCTGGTTCTTGTAGAAGAAATTAAAAATAAATGTGCTGTAATCTCAATGGCCACGGTTGCCCATGCAGAGATTTGCCATATTAATAACTGTCTGGAAGCTCATGGCCACCACTTTGAACATCTCTTGAAATTGCAGAGGCTGATGGTAACTTTATTAATCTCACGGTGTTTCAGTAAATTTAGTAATAAAAATTTACAAGATTTTCTTTTTCTCAAGTGTTCATATATTTTTTGGTGAACCATGTATAACTGATAATGATCAATGACTTAATTTTCTCATGTCCTATAAATTTTTTTCAATTTTGTTACTGTTACTTTGATTAAATGAGTTAACATTCTCCTGGAATCTTAAACAAGCACTTTAACTGTAACCACTAGATGGCAGAATAACATTAAGTTACAAAGCCACGGTTCGGAAAAAGGAACTGCATTCTCCAGTATGAGTACATTTGTGTGTGTGTGTGTGTGTGTGTGTGTGTGTGTGTGTGTGTGTGTGTGTGTGCGTATTTTAGGGCAAGGTCTACAGGGTGTTCAAGGTCTCACTACTAAATCAGATTCATGATCCCCCTCTTTACAGCCTCCCAATAGCTGGATTACTACACCCAGTCTCAGTGCACCCTGGAGGCAGGGCCAGCAAGGAAGACCCAGAGACCAAACCTCAGGCCCTGCACCTGCTTGCAGGCACTTTAATATGCTGAGCTATTTGGCCAGCCCTAGTATGAGTACATTTGGTGACTGAACTAAATTTTGGTTGGTGAACACAACTTCAGCTTCACAAATCTAGAATAGAACTTCTATAGTATGTACAATTATCTTTAATATGTCTTTTACTCTAACCCTTATTCAATCATTTAAATGTATATGAAATAATGGGACACACCAACCAAATGAAAAAGGAAATGGCAAAGTTATCACCAAAAGGCCAAAACTTAAAAAAAAAAAAAAGATGAACATATCTGATTAATTATGCTGTAAATAAAAGTGGAAATTCTTTACAGGAAATAGAATGGTTAAGGCAACTTAGAAACAAATTATCTATCTACATGCAAGAAATACACTATGTTCAATAAAGGACAATGTTACCAGTCATTTTTAAAATAAAAAATAGAACTTCAGATTCCCTTTGAGGTAATCATAGAATGAAGCTCTGCTGGAAATGCACGTTGCACATCCTTAGAAACAGTTTCAAGAACCTAAAAAAGTGTACACTGTTCAGATTTCACTCAGAATGTATCATAGGATTGTAACAGTGAGAAAAGCCATATTTAGACCTTGCTTTATTTATAATAGTAAAAATTTGGTGTATTGAAATGTAGTGATACATTATGGCACATTTATGAAATACTATATAGATACAACTCTTCCCAGCTTACTACAGATCAGGATGAAATTAAAGTAAAAACAATTGATAAAAAGATGCTAGCTTTCTCAGTAGTACCTACTAGCTACTCTACTACCTACTAGTGTCGCTGTCAAGCAACATTAGTAACATCCTCTCCTTGTAGTGCAAATATATATACAATATAAAAGATCTGAAGAAACCAAACAGGAACATGAAGCACGTTTATCACAGGTCTTTCAGCAGTTCACAACTGATTGAGTTATTTGATGGGACAATGCTTTTCTTTCTTTTTGGTGTTTTGTAAGTTTAAAAATGTTCTGTAGAAACATATTTTGTTTTTATAATGAGAACAATCATTATTTTAAATGTAAAGTGAAAACATATGAACATTATCAAATACCTATGCTTTGAAGGCAAACTACAAAGCATACTGTTAGCCAGTGGGGGGAAAACACATCTGCATTTGCCTTTGTAAAAATAAATTTTTCTTCCTGCATATACATTGGCAATTAGGGAAAATCACTTTACATATTATTTGATAATATCTACAGATTTAAAAATTGAGCAAAGCCGAGCATGGTGGCATTTGCCTATAATCCCAGCACTTGGGAGGCTGAGGCAGGAGGACTGCTCTGAGTTTGCCTAGTTTAGGCTACAAAGTAGCTCAAGACCAGCTTGAACTGCATAGCAAGACCCTGACACAACTAATTTTACATCAGAAAAGCTAACAAATGTTGCTTTTCAAAACTTGTTAGAAAATCACAATTGTCGCCATGCTTTTTTATGTTGAAATATTTTGCCTGAATTTTCTTTTAAAAAATTAGCAACTTATGAAAATAAATCTCTCTAGTCATTTCTAAACCCTTTAAAATTTCCATCTTTATATGAACTTCCATATTGAAGTTATTTGCAAAAGATCAAAATGCAAAAAGATGGACAAGCCAGAATAGCTCTGCATCTACAAAACCAGTGAATTGAGGTGGGGAGTGAATCAAAACAAGCAAATGCCAATTAAATTACATTTATTATGCAAACAGATCCTATAATTTAATATGAAAAACAATGTAACTCCAATAGGCAACATAAGGGCAAAGGAAATGAACATGTGACCAAGGGGGAAACACAGCTACCCTAAATACATAAATATTCAGTCTCATTAATAATGAAAGAAATGACTGGAATGCCATTTCTTGCTTATCCAGTACACAAAGTTAATAGCAATTTCTAGTTTTTTCCATTTTCCAAATATACTATTTTTAGTAATAAAAAAACAAACACTAAAAAAAATAGAACGTATGAAAATTTTTGCCAATGCAGAAACCATAGAAAGCATTAAAATGAATCAACACTTCCATGGGCAGTAAGGTTCAGATTCCTAGAAGCCAGTTCCTTTTGCTTTGGTTCCTGAGTTTTATTATGGGATTGTAGATGGAGAGTTCTTCCTGTACACTCTGACAATCTCCCGCATACAAGGATGTGAGTTCACTTTTCTCTTCAGGCAAGTACTCCATGAAAGCACCTCATCAGAACTGGTTGTTACAGAGGACTCCTATAATTTCCATTTGGTAGTAGGGTCACCATAAAATGTCTCTCATGTAATTCTCAACCAGTAGCTGTGCCCTTGGTATTGGAAGAGCTGAAGGTTTACTTTAGTACTGCCTGGAAGACATGATTGTTATAATCTTTCTGTAGCAGGCTTCTTAGGGAGTCTGAAGTTGGTCCTAACCATGACACATGGCTGGAAGGACATTTTTCTGATTTGATACAGAAGAGCATGTGTCCTCCACTTGCTCAGATTACAGCCCTGAGGCAGATAACAAGCTCAGAATGTAGGTGGGCTACAAGCAGCACCAGGGCAATCAACCCCAAATACAAAATAATCATGTCAGGATGCTTAGGTTGGGAGACTGAACTTAAAATCCTATAGCTTTGCTTATGAGAAATAGAAATATAGGTCCTCAAAAACACTTGTACATGCATGTTTGCAACAGTTTTATTACTAATCCCAAACTGAAAATAGCCCATGTGTTTGCCAGCAGTCAAATGCATGAACAAATTATACTTCATTCATATAATGAAATACTGTTCAGCTGTCAGCACAGTTAAGTCTTGCAGACTTTGTACTGAACAAAACAGAAACAAGTCGCACACAGTAGTATTGCTGAGCCAAAATAAGTGGTGTCTGAGAACAGCTAAACATTGTAGCAGTGACAAAATCAGAGCTTGGTCACCTGGTGCAGCAGGGAGAGGCTGCCTAGGTGCTAAAGCAAGAGGGCTCTTGTGGAGCTGGTGAAAACGGCCTGTGTCTTTATCGTGATGGTGATTATATGTGTACATGTTGGTCAGGACCCACCAAACCACAGACTTTAAATGATTTTGTCTTTTCACTGTAGAGTAGGCCTAGATAAAATTTGAAACACACCCTCAAATAAAGCTAAGAACCAAGGTGGTCACTGCACCAGTGGCACGCAGGGCTTTTGTTTGTGGTGTAGGCACTCACTCTGCCTATAGTTGTTTGCCATTGTTCAAGTTCCTCTGTTTGTTTTGGCCTGTACTTGATAGGAGATCAACTCCAAATGTTCCTAGATACATAAATCTGCCCCCTTTTTCTTCTACCTTTAGATTCAACAGATGCTAAGCTATTTTAAGAATAGCAATTGCTCGTGAAGAAAATTACATATTAGTCCTAGTGGGATGTTAACAATATGGCACTGCTTATAATAAACAGTGCCTGTACTCCACAAAGACAGACCCTGGTCTGCAGTCCATTGCTGCTGAGAGGTACGGGCTGTTAGAAACAAGTATCTGAGTATTTTGTGCACAGTACACTCTTGAGATGGCAGTGCTTGGTCTTATTCTTGTTTCCTGTTCTCTGTGGAGCTGACAGAGATTTTTCCCTTTCCTTGGAGAAGTCCAGCTACTTAGCACCACCCTGCTTCTCATGAAATGAAATTTACCTGGCAGCGTGCATCAGCCCCTCATTGCGTCCATCTGTGAGGTCCTTGGCAGGCAGGAGAAACGGGCCTGTGGGGACATCCTGAGGTTGGTGCCTGTTGGCCTGACCAGACCCACATGCCAGAGCCATGCTGTTACTTGGACAGCTCCGTGAGACTTGTGGCCTCTTGGTGGTGCCAGAGAACAAGGGCCTGGAGGCCCAGCCTGCCTGCTAGTGTTGATCCCAGTGCACTAAAGAGAGCACAGAGTCCACAGGGTGAGGTGTGGAGGCACACTGAGCCGTCCAGGGCCAAGTGCGCTTTATAAGTTGTTGTTACCAACATATACATGGTGTTATGCATAAAAACAAGGAAAAAGGAAAGAAGCCAGCTACAGACATTACAGAAACTCTTTATAGACTTTGGAGCAGGTACTCTGTTGTGACCACGCTCAGAATCCACCCTGCATCACTAGGAGTCATGATCCCAAGTTCTGTCCTGTTGAGCTATGTCATCTCCATGTAAGTGGGCAAAAGCAGAGGTCAGGCTGTGCGTGGCAAAAGCTACTGAAGGTCGCAAAGCTGCCTCACTCCTGAACCCAGGAGGAGGGTGAGCCCGTACTGAATCAGAATGGGAGAAGTGAACTTGTGCACTTCAGTGTCTGGTCACCTGTTGTGGGGACCCTGCTGGTGATCTGAGTCCTCATGTTGAGTCAGATGTGACCTGAGGCCTCCACAAATTGAGTTTTCCCATACAAGAAAGACTGGCCTGCAGCCCACTTAGCACACCTACGGTCAGGGCAAGTGTTGATGGCTTCTATGGCATGGTTTCTCCTTAGACTTTCTGCTGGGGGAGAGCTTTGCACAGTTAGTATCGCAGTCTAGGTACCGCAGAGCCGGTATGTGCCCTTCGCATTTCTGCAAAAGGTGGAAGGGAAGGGACCTGCCACTTTTGACCTGTTCCATCTCTGCCAAGCCTCTTCCCTGATTTGTGTTGTTTTGTTTTGCTTTGTTATCATTTTTAAGTCATCATCTGCTTTAATTACACTCTACTAAGTTTTCAGCACTGCACGTTCTTATTCTAAACCACAGCTTAATGTTTCTATTTTTTAAAAGGCTTTGTGTTTCTGTAGTCCTTTTGAAAAGAATAGTCTGTATACATAATCTAAAAATAATACCAGGTTCTTAATGATATGTGCCAGTGGTGAAGAACTATGTGAACAAAGACTGTCAAGTAGATTTGGGAACTCACTGAGCTAAATAAAGGCCCACCCTCACTTTGCACCCCTGCAGCAAACAAAAGTGTCAGTCGAAAGGAAGCCTCTTCTGGCTTTATGCATATAGCAGGGGTGCCATTTACTGGTTGTGGAATTAATTAATTCCACAAATAAAGAACTAGGCATTAAGTATCATTGGTTATTCTAAAAATAAATGATTTTTTTTAAAAACTAGCAGGTAAGAGCAACTTTACAAAGTATCTGTATTTCGATAGGTTGTCACCTCTGTACTTTTGGTTAGTTAAATTCTGAAATGTCTCATCAACTCAAGCTGCTAAAAACATATAATTCCTTGAGAGATTTAAATGTGTTTATATTTACTGTGTTCTGTATGAGATTTAATCATTATGAAAAACACTATTATATTTTATGATATGTAGTACATGATATTGTTTTATAAAACCATCCGATGGCCATCTCTCCAGTCGTCCTCACTGCCCTAGTAACAACCAAAGCGGCCCTCTCTCACGGGATTTGGTTGCTTCCCGTGAGGTGACCCTCACCCTTTCCCACTGAGATGGATGGTAGTGATGCGTCCCGCTAGCACCCCCCGTCCAAGGCTTTTGCCTGTAGTTCTTGTGTGAGTTCTTGCACAGTCCGCGCATCCCTGTTCCTTTCTTTCTGCCTTATGAAAGCAGAGGAGATCAGACACGTGCGAGTGTGCAAAGGGTGAACCTGAGGTGTGGAGGGCAGCGGTGAGGTCAGGGGAAACACACCTGTGCCTGCACGGGCTAGCGCTGAATTCAACAGGAATCCTCATTGCTAGGGAAAATTTTCTAGTCTAAAACTATACTCTCTAGGGCCAGCCAGATAGCTCAGTGGACTAAAGTCCCTGCTTAGGTAGAAGCAGAGATGGGTTCAGTCCCTGCTGCGCTGTGGTGGCCGCAGCCCCAGGGCATGCTGAGCCAGCAAATGAGACTGGGTGTGGTGGCACACACCTGTAAGCCCAGAGCTTGGGAAGCTGAAAACAGGAGGATCACTACGAGTCCCGTCTACACAGTGAGACCCTTCAGACCCTGTACTAAATACATAAAATAAATAAATAAAACTACGCTCTCGCAGCAAAGATGAGTGCTTACGCCACTGGAGTTGCAGCAGAGTCTAAGCTGACCTGAAAATGGATCTAAAAGTCTGTTAGAAACCTATGAGGGTTGATTTTAAAAGGAACCCATCAAGAGCATAGGACAAGAAGCTGAAACAGGAGATTTGAGAAAGCTACAAAGTTCTCTGTCTGGAGAACAGGACATGAGACTGGCCACTTGGAAGGAGTCTATAAAGTTCAGTTTGTGGATATAAAGGAAGAAAAAAAAAGAAGTTGACATTAAGGATCACTGGGGGAACTAATGAGCTAGGATTAATTAGTTTCATATATTTAGACTTGTCATATTCATGATATATAGAACTAAAATCTTCAGAAAACTCAAAAGAATAATTGGATTAAAGTAGAATTCACAGATACTTGTGTTCTATCCTTGTAATCTTCAGGGTTGTAATAGTGTATAGTGGAAAAGGAGGCAAGGAGAAATTCAGTAGTCTCAGTTTCCATTACATGGGCATTCATTTTATGAGAGACAAATAATTGTGTGTAATTAGAAATTTTTAAATATCAAGAGAATAATTTTATTTTTTATTTTATTTCTTGAATATAAGATGTCATTACACAGTTCAGACTCATACTGATCCTCCTGTCTCAGCCTTCCTAGTGGTGGGATTACAGGTGTGTGCCACCCTGCCTGAGGTTCTGGGGCCGGCACAGTGTATGGTACCTAGGATTGAACTCAGGTCCTTGTGCTTGCCAGCCAGATGCCTAGACTGCTGAGCTATCTCCCCGGCCCAAGGATAGAGTTTTAGAACAGACACGAAAAGAAATGACTAGAACACATGATTAATAGCTTCTTATATGTATTATTCTTTTTTAAAAAAAATATGTGTTTGTATATAAAGTGAAGACCTTTTTAAAGCTAAAAATTGATGATTATATTTTCTTCTTATTTTAAGATTTTCTTGTGGCTAGAGATTTAACACTGCAGGACAGCGCCTTCCTGGCAAGTGGGAGGTCCTGATTACAGTTGTTAGCGCTAAAATAGAAAAAAGATTTTCTGTTTTAGGGTGTTATTCAAAGGACATGCATGTTGAACTTTTAAACTCATATATGAATAAGGGGAAGAATATTATAAAACAAAGCATCCATATAAAATGTAGTAATTCTGTGTCAATTCATAATTTTAACAAGTGGTCAAAACAGATGCAACCAAGCCATCCATCTTACAATAATTTTGTTATGAGGTAGAAAGTAAAATATTCACTCTTTTTCAGGGTTGGAGGTTTTAAGTGATGATCCTAATCTAGTGAAGATGGTTGAATCTCTAACTTGTGGGAAGATCTTTGCGGTGGAAATACTTGACAAGGCAGATACCCCACTTGTGGTTCTGTACGACACTTCAGGAGATGATGATATCAATATCAATGCTACCTGCCTGAAGGCCATGCACGACAAGTCACTAGAGGATCACTTCCAGGTACCCTGTGGTCACCACTGCTGTCTCTTGTGCTGTGTGAAAGAAGATCAACAAAAAGGAATGCTGCAGATTTTAGACTAATAATTGATATAGAGGTTACATTAACATTGAAGAAAAAGGGAAACTAGAAGAAGAAATTGTTATAGTAATTATTTCTTTGAAAGTGGTTTTTGTGTTTTTCACTTTTTACATAAAGTGCATGTTTAATTGATGTGGAATTACTCTAAAAACATAACAAAGGAAAATAATACAAGAATGAAAAATTAAATCCATCGAGATACTTATGATTAGCTTTAGTGTTTTAAAAATGTTTGGGACATAAAAGTCCCAGAAGAGAGAACTTTTTAAATAAGTTGTAGAACATCCATCCTACAGAATAGAATGAAATATTTAAATGACCATTTCAAGGACTTAAAACATTAAGAAAAATAGTCTTCATGAGTAGCATAGCTGTGAATTGTCTTTATTATCATGGATTGACTAAAAATCTCTAAAATTAAATCTTTGGTTCAGTTGTCTAAAAATTGCTACAAGTCACGTCAGTGAAGACAGGTTACAAAACAACTGGTAATGGAGTCGATTTTTTTTTTTTTTTTTTTGTCTTTTTGAGACAGGGTCTCGCTAGGCAGTTCAGGCTGGCCTTGAGCTCATTTTTGTAGCCCAGGTTGGTCTCCAACTCACACTGATCCTCATGCCTCAGCCTCCCGAGTGCTGGGATTATAGGCATATGCCACCACGCCCAGCTTGGAATTGATTTTTAAAAATTCTTTAGTTTCATTTCTGTTAATGTTATGAAAACAGGTTTATACGATAATTTTTAATCTAAGAAAAGGACAGAGAACAAGCCAAAGTAAGTGACATCATTAGACTTTGAGACAGTACAATGTAAAATATATGTCTCTTTAGTGCCTGATACAAATGATTAAAGGTAATTTTTCACACTTAAGTTGGGAATTTCATTCTTCTAAGCTATCCACTAATTTAGACAACTTTAAGATGGAGACTTCAATAGGATATTTAGGTAACTATCCCTTATGGAGTAGAGAGCACCATTCTGTTCCCAAGCATTCTTGGCATGTCCTTTGCTTGTTCCAGGTCGATGCCACATACACAAATGTCAAAGTGACAAATATTTGCTCTGATGGAACACTCTTCTGCCAAATTCTTTGCAAGGGTCTGAACAAGCTTAAGGACCTTCTGCAGAAGATAGAAGATTACTTCCATTGCAAGGTACAGCAGAACATTATTCCTCTTTAAAATTATTCCTAAAATTGTAAGCAAGAGTAGCTCACTAAGTTGCATAAATATGAATAACTTTTAATAGTTTGGGGCAAAATCGCTAGAATGACAGGTAGTCATTCCAGATATTAGTGCTTTGAGAAGAGGAAGAGAAGCATACAGTTTCTCTATTGTAAGCCGAAGGTAACACTAATGTGCTCTAAAAGGATTGTCATGAGGATATTGCAGTCCTGCGCACCACAGTGCCTTGGATAGCATACCTTCAGGCTACCGCAGAAGAGTCAGGTGAACACACCCGGGGTTTCACTAGAACTTATAATACATGTTTGTATTGGTAACATTTCTTTTGCTTTGGAATTAAAATCTTACCTTTAAATCCAAGATTCAGAATATGGAAGGAGGCCTGGGGAGATAGCTCCGTGGCACAAGTGCCTGCCTGGTAGGTGCAAGATGGTGAGTTTGAACCCCGGACCTGCAAAAAAAAAAAAGCATTAAACAGAATATGGAAACAAGGGGCCTTCTAGACAGCTGGCCCAGCCTCCTTCCTTTTCATCCAGCCACTCCTAACTTCTTGTCAGATAGAAATCTCTCTTTGTTGTGTAACTGATGGAACCAGAACCTGAATTAACCGCTGACTTCTGCTAACATTGTAACAGTGACGATTTGAGAGCCTGTGCGCTGGGGCAGTGTGAATCCCTGACTGCCCGCGCCCATGTGTGTGTACTGCCTGCACTGTGGCCCCGTGGCTCATGGCAAGTCTGCTTGCATGTGGGTCCACGGTCGGCCTGCACCTCGGCAGCCTCTTTCTATTGCTGTAGCCATATAGTCTGCTGAGAGCTGTAACATGTCTCGGGTTTGTTTCTTTTCAGCACATGACTTCTGAATATTTCATTTCACTACCCTTCTGTGGGAAAATTTGCCTCTTCCACTGCAAAGGAAAATGGTTACGAGTGGAGGTAAAGTCAGTTAGTTAATTGTTTTAAAGCTAATTATGAAATGTTTAAAATGTACAAACATAATTTTTAAAAGTGGAATAGCATGAAGAAAAAAGAGCCCAGCATGGCTGAGCACCCAGGGTGCTTCTGTTTTCTCCTGCCAGCATCCCTGGGGGAACGACCAGCTGGCCTTGGTGTTTCTCATCCTGCTCGCTCCTTTAGACACTGGGTGTTTGTGCACATTTATGTTTACTGTATGTTTTAAAGTATAGATACAGCTACAGAAATGAATTTGCATTTAGGATATGTATAGTAAGAATGAATATGACTAAATGAATAAATAGTCTTAAAATGTATGTTCATAGTAAAATGTATTCTTCTGAAACACATCTTTTCACTCTCTGTGTTGATGTATGCAGCGCTGGTTCCTCAATTTTCACTGCTGTGTGATACGCAGACATTACCACACCATTCCCCTGATGATAAATATAGATTGTACATTCTACGCTGCAGAATGAGGATTGTTCAGATTGTAACTTTAGTGAGAAATAACAGTGCCGCTAGTCCTCCTATGCATATCTCCCAGGGTGAATATGAGAGTTTCTGGGTATAGGGAATGTTAGCACCTCTCCAGGGGCTCCTGGCCCTTGAGGTTAGAGCCCTTGGAGAGTTCTGGCTTTCTAGGAAGAGTGCTTCAGATCCTCCTTCTCCACTGCCTGGGTCAGGTAGCTTTGCTTTCATGTTCATATACTCCTGTTTCCAGCCCCTGAAAGTTGTCCTCTTTTCTGGCAAGTTCATTTGCAAAGTTTTAAATAATTTTATTTTGTACTTGAATATTTTTTAAAAGGCAACTTTTGAATTTTCGTGCCTGCTCGTTCTTCCTCTTTCCTTTTCTCCGTCTCTCCTCCTCGTCCCCTCCCTTCCTGCCTCCCATTTCTAGTTTTCCCAGTTACTAAAGTTGAAAATCTTGGTTTAATTTTGTTATTTTTCATGAGTTTTTTTTTCCTTTGAATTTGGAGGTTCTTAACATAGATGCAACAATATCTATTTTAAGGAGTCTCCAAAGCTTCTGAGAATTGTATGCAAATTTTATGTGTGTGTATTTCACATTTGGGGGTAAAATGGATACATAATTTTTATAACTCTCACATAAACCATCCCTAAAATGATAAGAACCATTGCTTTATTGCTTTTTTAAAAAGCTACACAACATTAGCACAAGGTGCTAAGTTTAATCCCCAGTATTGAAAAAAAATTAAAATATATAAAAAATGAAATAAAAAGTTGCACAACGTTGTTTTAAATTATACTGACTTTTCTCTTTAAAATTCATGTGTCTACATCAATGAAAATGATTTTGGAGCAATTAATGTCATTATTGTGAATGTGTATCTGTCTGGAGTTGTACAGGCAGGACTGTGTGTTACATACTTAGCCATAAATTTCAAAAGTGACATATTGAAAAAGAACATGGCAGTTCATATCCTACAGCTCTGCGCTATTTAGGGTATAATATATAATAGTAGAAATACTTCTTAAAATTTTTAAAATGATTTCAGACTATAAATTTTTTTAGAGTTGAAAAATAGTACAAAGAGCTCCTGTTTGTCAAATACAAATTATACTATTTTACAATTATAAAAATAGGAAATTAAGAGTAACACAAGGGTTTGCCAAATATCTTAGCAGACTAAAACCCCTGCAAGCAAGTGCAGGGGTCAGGGGTTCGATCCCTGGGCCTGCCTTACCAGACCCATCCCCAGGGTGCACTGATAGGGCAATCGAGACTGGGTGTGGTAGCGTGCCTGCAATCCCAGCCCCTGGGGGGCTGCAAACAGGCAGATTGAGCCCAATCTAGTAATGAGACCCTCAGTGCCCTGTAGATCCTTCCCCCCTCAAAAAAAGTAATACAATACTGTTCCTCTACAGAACTTGTTTTTTTTTTTGTACTAGAAAATTTTTTTCAGGACCTCATGCTTGATACGCAGGCATTGCTCCTCTGAGCTATATACCCAACTCCAGAACTCTGACATTTTCTAAATTGTCTCTCAAATGTTCTTTGCTGTCCAGGATCTAATACAAGATCCCAAGGGCCAGTCAGATAGCTCAGCGAACTAAAGCACCTGCTTCACCAAAGCACAGCAACTAGGCTTCATAGGGTTCAATCCCCAGTGTGCCGTCTGACCTTATCCCCAGGATGCACTGAGATAGCAGTTGAGACTGGACATGGTGGCATGCACCCATAATGCCAGTGCTTGGGAAGCTGAAAACAGGAGAATCACTATGAGTCAGAGACCATGTACACCCTGTACACCTGTGCTAAATTCATTTTTTTAAAAAAAGGCAGGATTCTGTGTTGTATATAGTTGTCATCTCTTCTTAATACACTGCAACCAGTAATCAGTTTTTCTTTGTTATTTATTATGTTTTGAAAAGTGACATCATTTTGAAATTACCTTTCAATTTGAGTGTCTTTATGATTATCTTCAGGTTATGTATTTTGGGGAAGAATACTTTCTAACTGGTCATGATGCATATCTGTAGTCTGAGCTACTTGGGAGGCTGAGATAGGATTGCCTGGATGACTTGCTGAGTTGAGACCTTCATTCAAAATAAGTGAGGGGTGAGGACAGTATAGGATGATGGTAGAATGCTTGCCTAGCCATTTATGAGGCCCTGGGTTCTATCCCCAAGACTAACAACTAGAAAAACAAAACATCATTTTGGTATATTTACGAATACTTTAGATAGATATGTGATATTATCTGTATTACTACCAAATTGTGCATTGTCCAGTTTTGAGGTAGATAAGTTTTATGCATATGGAGAGTAAGGAAAAAATGATTAATGTTGTACAAATAATTAGAGAGATAATTATTGCTTGACTCTGTGTATAGTTTTCTCCTCTTTTATTTTTAACTACTTAGACCTTTGCTTAACCTAGACAAATACTTTACCACTGAGCTACATCTCCAGCCCTTTTAAAATCTTCTGTTTTTACACAGAGTCTCATTAAGTTACCCAGGCTGACCTCAAACTGCCATCCTCCTGCCTTTCCTCCTGAATAGCGGGGACTGCAGAGGTGCACCATCACCCCAACTCCAGTCTTTCCATTTTTGAACTATTAATTTAGACTTTGCTTAACCTGTCTGTGATTGCCTGAGTTTTGATTTTTTTCTGTTAGCAAAATGATAAAAATTACCAAGGTTCTATGATGAAGCTATAAAATGTTATCAGTTAAAAACTCAGACTGTATCTTCCAATCAGTAGAATTTGTTAATGTATCAAGTTACTTTATAATGTCCTAGAACCAGAGAAAACAGTTTTTATGAATTTTACTGATTATGACTAGTTTATTGATAAAAACTAACTAAAAACTGGAATTAAAAACTAGATGTTAAAATCAATTCTAGTCTTCAATAATTATTGATATATAAATACATTTTGAAGTAAGGTAAATTACAAATAACACTTTTTGTTGCTTTTAATATGAAATTTAGAGTCATGTCAGATGTCGTTGCACAGAAGTATACTGGTCTTTTGCATACACTAATAAATTATCCATTGCTTGTCTTATTTCAGATCACAAATGTTCATAGCAGCCGGGCATTTGATGTTCAATTCCTAGACTCTGGCAACGCAACCTCTGTGAAAGTGTCAGAGCTCAGAGAAATTCCACCTCGGTTTCTGTAAGAAATGATTTCAATTCCACCCCAGGTATAATTACTAATAAACCTGGAGATTTTCTGGGAGAACTTGGGGTGTGTTTGTTCATAATTGTGTTGTGAGATGCTCTCTATTTTAGTCTTCCTAATGATCAAGGTCCTAGTTTGAAAAAAAAAAAATGTTGAAGTGTGATTATTTACCCATTTTCAGAAATAAAACTTTTCTAAGACAAGAATCCCAGTCAGTATTCACAGAATATTGCTGGTACATACTTATTTTCAAGTTCACCAACTCATTAGACTTCCTATTTCAATTGTTAAATGCAAGTATTGACTTCACAGCTCTAGTATATTGTATATACTATTACGTGTAAGTGTTTATTTCAAGAGGTCGTAGTTAAATTGGTCAACCATTCTCTGTAAATCTGTCCATACATGTGTTCATTTCTCATATATACACCCCATACATTTACCTCATAATAAAAAGATTTACCTCAGCCTATCCTTCCCCCTTAGTAAACATTCAAATGCTAAGAATTTTTAATTATTTTTACTTGATTAACAGGATCATTTACATTTTGGAGAGAAGTACAGAATTCTGTATAGAAACCAATATATTTTTTGAAAATATAAACCAATGCTCTGTAACAGCAAGGAGTCCCTTAACTAATTTCCCGAGAGCCTTGGCACTCAACATACAAATCTGGTTGTCCATAAAGAACTAATACAGCTTTTTAGCGTTTCTCTTACGCTAGTCTCTTACTGCCTTTTCTAACAGGGACTACTACAGAGAAATTGTTCAACATCTTTTCAAGCCTTTTTTCAGTCATTTTTGCTCTGTTACTCAGCTATAATACTTGTATTGGTCAGGGTTTTACGGAGAGGAACAGAATAGATATGATATTAGGAATGGATATTAACACAAAATATACACTCTATAAAGAATTATAAGATTGGCTTATAATAGTCAGCCACAGAGTCAGATGAGGAAGCGCGCACAGGGCATCTGCACACTCAGGACTGAAGAATTTAATCCCAAGGTCTGGACTTCACTGCAGCACTCCATGTAAGTCTCTGTCGGCTGATGGGTCTGCGATGGAAGACTGAAATGTCTGTAATGGACGCTGAAGAGTCTGCGATGGATGGCGAAAGATCCAAGCTGGAGGCCGAAGAGTCTGCGCTGCAAGCCAGACGATGAAGTCCAGTCTGAATGGGAAGACCGAAGCTTCTCGACGAAGTGAAGTGTTGACTCCTTCTTCAGCCCTTTAAAAAGTCTTTCTGTGCTCAAGTTATTCTGACGTGGACTCATTGCACCCTAGGGTGGAACCAATCATACCCCAGGATGGGCCCTTGATCCCGCTCTAGGGAGAAATCCAATCATATCCTAGGCAGGCCCTGGTCACGTTCCAGGGTGGAACCAACTGTGTCCCAGAATGGGGCTCCCACCAACAGGGAACCAGGCTGCTGAGTCATTCAGCCAAGTTGACACATTGTATCAACCACTACAATACTGAAAGGCGGTAGCTTCTTAGTGTTGCTATCACTTTCTAATGGTTCTGGCCTCACACTGGTCTAAGGGCAGCCTTACCTTGGAAAAATTCCCTGGCCTGGAGGGCAGGGGGATCCACTAATGTCTCTCTGAGTCATACTCTAGTATCCTTCTCATGCTGCTGTATTAACTGGTATTAGACACACACACACACACACACACACACACACACACTATTTAATGTATTTAGTGCAGGGTCTCACTACATAGATCAGACTCATGGTGATCCTCCTGCTTTCATCTTGCCAATCACTGGCATTACAGGCATCCACCACCATGATGTCTCAGTTGCCATCTCAGCATGGCCCGGGAGCAGGGCCAGCATGGTTCGTGGTGCTGGGGATCGAATCCCAGCCCCTATGCTCTACCTAAGCAGGTGCTTCAGTCTGCTGAGTTATCTGGCCAGCCCTTTAGACACTTCTCATAATATCTGAAGTCATTATTTGGTAGCTGTGAGGACTACTGGTTGGGGACTCTTAAAGGCTCTGTCACCCAGGTCTCTGGTTCACATCTCCATAATAGGTCCCAAGTCACTGTAGCAAATCACTTCTGCCAGTGAAAGCTGACTGTAACATTATGGTTGTCTCAGTAGTATTTTAAACTTGTGGATTTGTGGGCAGGATTTTAAAATTATAAAATTTCTCCCAAAAGTGTCATTCTTCAGAAACTTGGGTAATGGTAGGGATGGTAGAGAGCATCAGTGAAAACGAGGCTTTCGGGTCCCTGTGGATATCAGTCTTCCTGTTCTTTCTAAGTCTCAGCACAGCCTCCTTCAAAAGATGAGTGCAGGGTTGGGGAAATAGCTTAGCAACACAGCAGCTGCCCGCTAAGCTGCTGTCCTCATTTCAAGGTCCTAAGTTCAGTTCCTCGTACCAAGATAGATAGATAGATAGATAGATAGATAGATAGATAGATAGACAGATAGAGATAGAGAGATAGAGAAAAAGATTAGCACAAATGTTTGAGTCCCACAAGGTATTCAGGAGATTAAGGGTGAAGCCCACAAACCTTTAGAGAGAGCCTGAAAGGAGCTGGATTTCCTTCAAATGTCACCACATTAAGTTAGACAAGGGCAGTCCACAAGCTGGGCTGAGTCATTGTGTCACCTGCAAAATGGTGTCATGGCACCTGTCATGCAGGAAAGTATTGTGAGGTGAGGAGCACTGGTACCAGCCCTGGCTGACAGGAGGAGGAAAGGCAGTAGTAGTGATATAAACAGAGCCAGGAACACAGCCCCTACCAACAGCAGTGATTATCATTATCGCCCGTGGCTCTTGCTTGCTCTCTTGCCAACATCTGACTTGTAGGAAAATAACAATGCCTTTAGGCAGAAGCGCTTACTTTAAGATTCCTGCTTTCTCCCCATCAGGCTGTAAAGTGCTGTTTGGCTGACCTTCCACAGTCGATTGGCATGTGGACACCAGATGCTGTGCTTTGGTTGAGAGATTCTGTCTTGAATTGTT
>PVJA010036582.1:0-20000 GCA_004027025.1 Myocastor coypus
TGGAAAAGAATACCATATAAAAATCAGCAATATGAAAAAAAAAAAAGGCTGGGTGTGGTGGTGCATACCTGAATCCCAGCACTTGGTAGGCTGAGGCAGGAGGATTGGTGCGAGTTCAAGACCAGCCTGGGCTACAAAAGTGAGCTCAAGGCCAGCCTCAGCTGCATAGTGAGACCCTGTCTCATAAAGACTAAATGAATGAATGAATGAATGAATGAATGAAAAATTAGCAACATGAGTTACATAATCATTCCACCCCTAATCATTACTATATTTTGGATGAAATGGACAGTTATGTTATTTAGATTTTCCTCAAATGCCATGTGATATGAGCAACTTATAAATCAATCTCAATAACAGGTAATTTTAGTGGGGGGATCTAATCTAAAAAGAAGAAAGAGGGGTGGGGAGATAGCTCAGTAGAATAAAGAACTTGCCTGGCAAGCACAAGGTCCTGAGGATTCCCAGTACGGTGACAAAAACAAAACAAAACAAAAAACAAACAAACAAACAAACAAACAAACAAAAAATCCTAAAAAAAAAAAAAAAACAAATCCTAAAAAATAAATAAATAAATAAATAAATCCTGTAATTTTATTCTCATCATTTAGTAAGAACTAGTCTGGTTGCTAGCAAACTGCCCCTTAGATGCCAAACTACAACCACTACATAAGAAACAAAAACAACCTGGGGCCTTGCTTCATACATACAATATTTGAAATTTTATCAACATACCCACAATAGGACCAGGATTCACTCCATATCTCACAAGCTGATTCAGAAGGTCTTCATTAGAGAGCTCTGTTACATCTAGGTCATCTTTGTCTTCTATTCTTGGTTTATCAGTTTTTTTTGTGGCTTTCTGTAAACAAAGTCCAATTATCATGTGCATATAAATTTTAAGTGTTTATATACATATAATATTTTTTAAATTTGGTATGGGGAATTGAACTTAAGATCTCACACTTGCCAGGCCAAGTACCATGACATTGAGCTATACTCTGACCTCAAGAATGTTCATATACAGTACTATACAAGTAAGACTATATAAAATAATCACACAACTTTGCTTACAAGTTGATGTATGGTCCAAAGCAATTTGATTAAATTAGAAGCAGCTCATCTGTAGACATGTTTAACTAGGCTGTACATACCCAGTGAAGAAGCAAATTAAGGATTATAGATATTGCTATTAAAAGTCAATTCAAGCACTTGGGAGGCTAAGGCAAAAGGATCACTAGTTCAAGACCAGGCTGGGCTACAAAAGTGAGCTCAAGGCCAACCTGAACTGCATAGGAAGACTCTGTTTCACAAAGTCAATTCAGAGTTATCTAAAGTAGTAATGACATCCAATCTCGTATTTATTTACTTTTTTTTTTTTTTTTTTTGTCTTTTTGAGACAGGGTCTCGCTATGCAGTTGAGGCTGGCCTTGAGCTCACTTTTGTAGCCCAGCCTGGTCTCGAACTTGCACCCATCCTCCTGCCTCAGCCTCCCGAGTGCTGGGATTACAGGTCTGTGCCACCATGCCTGGCTAATACTTCATTTTTTAAACACATTTAACTCCTGATAATAAATGAGACAGAACAACATGCAGTTGCAAAGTGAAGCTGGAATGAATCTACACATTTTCATCTGTTTACTATTGACCCAGATAATCCTTTAAACTTAAACTGACTGATCTGGAGCAATTGAAGACACTTTATCATAAAGGCCTTTCATATTTACATATATAATTATTCACCTTAAACAGTATATCAAACTCTAAGATGCCCAAAATTGTTATCTTTCATGTGACTTATATATCAACTCTGACACAGCTGCTGCTTGAGCATTTCGCCAAAACAGTTCAAAGAACATGGAACAAACTTTAAGGTGAGTATCAAAACAAGTTTCTGAAATAATGTGAGCAATGGCTTTGCAAAATTTGCTAAAGAAAATTATATAAATTTTGCCAGGTGCAGTAGCACTTTCCTGTAGTCCCAGATACTTGGGAGGTTACAACAGGACCACAAGTTCAAAGCCAGCCTAGAGAACTTAGCAAGGCCCTATCTTAAAATAAAATAGTAAAGTCAGAGGATGTAACTCAGTAGTAGACTGCTTATTAGCTAGCAAGTTTCACATCCCTATGTTTGATCCCCAGCACTGCAAAACAAAACAGAAGCTATGTAAATCTCCACTAAATGTCTCTGTAATCCCAGAAAGCACTATGGTACTAAAAAACTAGTTGTTTAAATAATGGCCAAAAACATCAACAGAAATTCACTTGAATCATTATTTAGCTGGGCGTGGTGGCACACGCCTGTACTCCCAGCACTTGGGAGGCTGAGGCAAGAGGATCGGTGCGAGTTCAAGGCCAGCCTGGGCTATAAAAGTGAGCTCAAGACCAGACTGAACTGCATAGAGAGACCCTGTCTCAAAAAGACAAAAAAAAAAAAAAAAAAAAAAAAAAAAAAAAAAAAAAAAAAAAAAAAAAAAAAAAAAAAAAAAAAAAAAAAAAAAAAAAAAAAAAAAAAAAAAAAAAAAAAAAGAAAAGAAAATAAAACAAGAGTGTTGGGACCAGGGAGATAGCTCTGTGGCAACAGGTGCCTGACTGGCAAGTGCAAGATTGTGAGTTCAAACTCCAGTCCTGCAGATAAGACAGATAGATAGATAGATAGATAGATAGATAGGCAGGCAGGCAGAGACAGACAAGAGTGTTAACACCATATCCTAGGTACATTTTATCAAAATGGCTAAAATTATATTAAGTTGTGTGAACTGATTACTTTTCAGTTAATTCTGGGTTTCCAAAAAAGGCAATACTTGCTCATATATACTATTTTATTTTGTTGAGAGAGGGTCATGGTATGTATTGTAGGTTGGGCTTGAACTCACTATGTAGCCCAGGCTAACCTCAAACTTAAGGTGATCCTTTTCCCTCCCCTTCCTCGGATTTCAGGTGTGCATCACTATGTCCTCCCCCTCACCATGTCCTCTCTTTTTTTGCATTTTAGGGAAGGCTCTACAGGGTCTTCAGGGTCACACTGTTAGATCCGACTCCTAGAGATCTGCCTGTTTACAGCCTCCTAAGAGCTGGGAATAGAGGCACATGTCACCACACCCATTTCAACTGCCATCTCACAGGGGCAGGGCTGGCACACCTGCTTACAGGTGCTTTAATCCACTGGGCTATTTGGCCAGCCCTTCACTGTATTTTTTCTTTTTTTTCCTTTTTTTTTGGTCTTTTTGAGACAGGGTCTCTCTATGCAGTTCAGGCTGGCCTTGAGCTCACTTTGGTAGCCCAGGCTGGTCTCGAACTCACACTGATCCTCCTGCCTCAGCCTCCCAAGTCCTGGGATTATAGGCATGCACCACCAGGCCCAGCTCCTTCACTATACTTTTAATAAATAAAAAATTGATACAGGGGTTTTGGTATGTATTTTAGGGTAGAATACTTGTCTAGTGTGTAGTATACACAGGATAACAATAAAATCAGTAACTTTCATAAAGCAAGATTAGAAGGGGCTGCAGATATAGCACAGGGGAGCCTGGGATATAGCACAGAGGGGCTGTGGCTATAGCTCAGCAGCCCACTGCCTGCTCAGCAGTGCAAGGGCCTCAGTTCTGTACCCTGTAACTAACACCTTTCCCCCTAAAAAAATATTGAGGCTTTTTGTTCTTTTTGAGACAAGTCTTGCTCCATGTCCAGGCCTTAAACTCACCATGCAGCCTCATCTGGACTCCTAACAACTCTTCTGAGTACTTGTAAGTGAAGCGCTGGGATTACAGCTGTGCGCTACCACACCCAGCGAGACAGTTTTACAATAGCTGCTAATGATAAAGTCAACTCATAAGAAGTACTTCAATAAGAAGGTGGTTATGAAAAGTTCTGTGAGGCACCTTCAAAAAGCTCTGGTGGATACGCATACTGTACCGATCAAGCCACATCAGGCATAAATCCTTTCTTTCCCTAATACAGGGGATTTGACTCAGGGCTTCTGTGCTCAACTACATCCTCAACCCTTTCTTCCTTTTAGACAGGGTCTTGGTAAATTGTCCAGGTTGGGCTTGAATTCATAATGTTCCAGTCTTACTCTCCCCAAGTACTGGGATTATGGCATGCGCCATCACCTCCAACTAAGGCTGAAATCTTGAAGCAATCAACCTACACTCTGATATCAAAATAGTTGCTCTCAATCTATGAATTTTATACTTAAAAGTCCTGAATTCTTTAGAAAAAGCTTAAGACCTAATCTCATGTGGGTAATACTTTTCTCCCAGAAAAGTATAAACTGTGGAGAAAAATTACATTATATAATGAAAATATGCCTTCAAATAATGAAAAAACAATCAGATTAAAATTACTTTTAGATAAATCTTTCCGATGTAGGAATATTCAACTTTTACTAGAAAGAAAACATTCAGAAATTCCAAAGGCCTTAAATTTTGAAGAAACCACATCCCATCTATTTTTATTAGCTATTTGTATGTGTGCTTTATTTTCTCCAAATGGCAGACTCCTTCAGCAGTAATTCTAAAGTTTAGTTTATTATCAAACCCTCAACTCTTTTGCTAGTTACCTCTATTTTAAAATGCTTCTCCTGGGGCCAGCAAAATAGCTTAGTGGTCCAGAGTGCCTTCTAGGCAACCATAGGGACTGTGGTTCGATCTCCAGAACCACATGCTGTGCCAGCCCTGCCCTCAGGGCAGGCTGAGCCGGCCAGAAAAATAAATAAACAAACAAAAGTTCTGAAAGAAGAAAAAATTTTTTAAAAAATTAAAAAAAAAACATTAAGCTGCACAGAGATTTATAATATGCTGATCTTAAATTTTCATCTACAGGGAGAAAATCCCCAAGTCACTTTCGTATTTATTTATTTATTTTTAATGAGCAGAACATATTTATTGAGAGAAAGAAAGCTCCTGTCTGAGAGAGCGACAGGAGAGGGGCCCTGAGTGAGTGCCCCCCACAAGTCACTTTTAAACAATAAGCTTAAGAACAAAAATTGGGAAGCAGGTGGTTTGAGCACATATGATTAAAAGCCAGATTAAAAGGTATCAGTGTTACTGAACTTCATATTCAAATAGCTTTGTTGCTTTAAGAAAACCACTTATATATGAAGTTTCTTCCAAAATGCTGGATGATCTCTACTTTTTCACTTTAAAACTGTTTGCGTTGGTGAGTCACAGTAGTAATTACTGTTCCAAAGTAGATTCCACTTCATGTACATTAATTATATCCTTAGTTGTGTTCTAAGTGCTCTGTGCTATTAACCTAGAGAATCCCAAAACTTCAGTAAAACACTCATCTCTCTCCATTCTACAATGTGAGGCCACAAATCTAAAAGTTCCCAGGCCACTCAGGAAAACTTGCATACTAATGTTTAAAAAGGCTTTATATATTACTTTCACATATCTACCCTACTCTTTCTGAAAACTGTTATGGCAATTATGCATTGTAATGTTAAGCACTAAAACCAGAAAAATTTAGAACTCATATAAATGGTTCTGAGATACATATAGGTATGTTACATACAATAATATATGATTTGGGGGCCCGGCAGGATGGCTCAGTGGTCTAAAGTGCCTGCTTGGGGAAGCTTGGGCGGCTTCAGGGACCGCGGTTCAATCCCCGGCACCACATGCTGTGCCAGCCCTGCCCTCAGGGCGGGCTGAGCCGGCCATAAAAATGAATGAATAAACAAACAAAGGTTCTGAAACAAGAATAAAAATAATAAATAAAATAAAAAATTCTTAAAAAAAAATAAAAAAATATGATTTGTATAACTCATAATAATTACTGTACTATGTACGAGGCACTTCGCTTAGCCCAACCTTGTGCAATCAATCCTCAATCTGATTAAGTGGATTAGATTATTCCTCCACTCATGTAAAAATGGAGATCTGAGAATCAATGTTCACTGTTAGAAGTCTTCTGAGGTAAGCAGCAGACCTAGAATCTTTCTAACTCTAGAGTTCTACAATTCAAACTACAGAATATGGTGGTCAATTTATGATTTAATTAACATTTCTCCCTATGGACATTTTTAAATTATTCTGTTCCAAGTCCTTAAACATTTCCTATTAAGAATTCTCAATCTGGCTGGGTATGGTGGTATACACCTGTAATTCCAGCACTCAGGAGGCTGAGGCAGGAGGATAGTTACAAGTTGAGACTAGATGAACTACAAAGTGAGTTCAAACCTGAACTGCACAGTGAATTCCTATTTCAAAAAGACACATAAAAAAGTCATAATCTGAGCTGCATATGTACATAAAGTATGTGCTTATTGTGTACAGGGTCCTGCCTCCATGATCTCCAACAAAAGCAAATGATCTCATAAGCAATCTCATAAGCAAGATCACTTAAGAATGTTACTAGGTTCTAATAGCTCCCAAACAGATAACCACACCTTCATAGTTTGCACTTTGAAACAAAAAGGCAGACCACCGACTCTGTAAATGTGTAGTCTTCTGTCCATAACAGAAATCCATAGATTTCAAAAAATACCAGTGCCAAAATACATAAAGCTTAAAAATAAAACCAAAATTTATTATTTATATATTTAATGTATTTAATACAGGGTCTGCAGGGTCTCACTGCACAGATCAGACTAGGAGTGATCCTCTCCATTTTTCATCCTCCAATCCTCTGGGATTACAGACAGGCATCACCATGCCCACCGCAAGACAGGGATCTAACCCATGGCCCCTGAATCTGCCTAAGCAGCCCCTTTAATCCCAAGCTATCTGGCCAGCCCTAATAATTCCTCTTTTCTTTCTTTTTTTTCTTTTTGAGACAGGGTTTTGCTATGCAGTTCAGACTGCTCCCTTTTGTAGCCCAGGCTGTTCTCGAACTCACACTGATCCTCCTGCCTCAGCCTCCCAAGTGCTGGGATTACAGGCGTGCACCACCATGCCTGGCTCAGTAATTCCTTTTTTTAAACTTTAAAAAAAAATTTTTTTTCTTGTTTCAGAACTTTTTTGTTTATTTATTTTTATGGCCGGCTCAGCCTGCCCTGAGGGTAGGGCTGGTGCAGTATGTGGTGCCGGGGATCGAACCATGGTCCCTGCAGCCGCCTAAGTTTTCCTAAGCAGGCACTTTAGACCACTGAGCCATCCTGCCGGGCCCAGTAATTCCTCATTTAATTAAAAATATTCCTCAAAGACCAGTCATAAATAAAAGGGATATGCTAAACCTATACTAAATTTTTGCCAAATCTACATGACTGTTTCAAAATGTTGAAACTCAGCACTTGAAGCTGCAGCTCATTGAGATCCTCAGGACAAAATAAACAAAAGCTTAAATGAAATCTGCCCTATCTAGCCACGTGTGGCGGCACGTGCCCATGATCCATGCATGCAGAAGATCACAGTGAGTAAGTATAAGGGCAGCAGGGTTACCCTGTGAACTCAGGGCCAGCACGAATTATACTGTTAGACCCTGCCTCAAACCTGAACCAAACCAACCAAAGCCTGCCACATCTGCATCTCTCAAACATAGCTTGGCTTCTTCCTAAACTGTGGGCACCATTTAAGAAATATGCGCCAGGCATGGTGGTACACACCTGTAATCCCAGCACTTGGGAGGCTGAAACAGGAAGATCGGTTGAGGAGGCTACAAAAGTGAGTTCAAGGCTAGCCTGAACTGCATAGTGTCACCCTGTCTCAAAAAGGCAAAAAAAAAAAAAAAAAAAAAAAAAAAAAATCAAGGCATCTTATGTCTAACAGGCTCGTGTTAACTTACTTTAACCTTAGTACATTACATTTACACAAAATTAAAAAAAAAAAAAAAACAAAGTTGCATCACTGACTGGTGACCAATGTTTGTTTTTTCTTTTTTTCTTCTTGTTCTTCATATTATAGCTGGGTCGCCTGCCCTGGGGGTACGGCTGATGCAGCAAGGTGGTACCCAGATTGAGCCACAGTCCCTGCTGTTGCCTAAGCTTGCCTAAGTAGGTGCTTTAGACTGCTGAGCCATGTTGCTAGCCTCGGCTCTTTCAACTTGTAAGTAGTCACCAAATCCACTCAATGGCATGTATTTTTAAATTTTAGCCAGGTGTGGTAGCTCACGCCTGTAATCCCAGCACTTGGGAGGCTGAGGCAGGAGGATTGGTGTGAGTTCGAGACCAGCCTGGGCTACAAAAGTGAGCGCAGGACCAGCCTCAACTGCATAGCGAGACCCTGTCTCAAAAAGACACATTAATTAATTAATTAATTAATTTCAATTTTATTATTATTATTATTATTTTTTTTTGTCTTTTTGAGACAGGGTCTCATCTCACTGCGCAGTTGAGGCTGGCCTTGAGTTCACTTTTGTAGCCCAGGCTGGTCTCGAACTCGCACCGATCCTCCTGCCTCAGCCTCCCAAGTGCTGGGATTACAGGCGTGTGCCACCACGCACGGCCAATTTTTTTTTTTTTTTTTTTTTTTTTTTTTTTTTTTTTTTTTTAATTTCATGAATCTGGTACAGGGTCTCACTACATAGCTCAGACTCATAGTGATTCTCCTGTTTCAGGCTCCACAGTGCTGGGATTACAGGTATGCACCAGCATGTCCAGTCTTGGTGGCTGGCTCAGCTTGCCCCAGGCCAGGGCCGGCAGGGCATCTGGTGCTAGGGATGGAACCCAGGTCCTTGCATATGCCTACACAAGAGCTTAGACCACTGAGCTATCTCTGCAGCCTGTTTTTAAGTTTTAAATACTCAAGGTAGAGAAAACAAACATTCAGTTATAAAATATTGTAATTTGCATCTAAGTGACTCTAATGGAAACCAGGCATGGTGCTACACCCCTGCAGTCCCAACTACTTGAGAGGTAAAGCAGGAGGATCACTTTAGTCATGAGTTCCAAATCAGCCTGAACAGCAAGAACCCCTCTCAAAAATAAAATTAATGAATGAAATACAAAGGGTCTGGTATGCCGACACTCAGACACAGAGGTACTCTTAATTTGGGAGGGTGTCGGTGAGCAACACCTCACTTGGGCTACAGTTACAGCCCCATCCGCACTGGAAATATTTTTTAAAAATAAGCAAAAGAGGGGGCCCGGCGGGATGGCTCAGTGGTCTAAAGCACCTGCTTGGGAAAGCCTGGGCGGCTTCAGGGACCGCGGTTCGATCCCTGGCACCACATGCTGCACCAGCCCTGCCCTCGGGGTGGGCTGAGCCGGCCATAAAAATGAGTGAATAAACAAACAAAGGTTCTGAAACAAGAAAAAAATAAATTAAAAAAAAATAAGCAAAAGAACAAAGCCGGATGCCGGGTGTGGTGGCGCACGCCTGTAATCCCAGCACTCGGGAGGCTGAGGCAGGAGGATTGGTGCGAGTTCGAGACCAGCCTGGGCTACAAAAGTGAGCTCAGGACCAGCCTCAACTGCATAGCGAGACCCTGTCTCAAAAAAAAAAAAAAGAACAAAGCCGGAGTAGTGGGAGAAGGCTGTAGTACCCCTGTGCTTGGGAGAGCTGCGGAGGAAGGAACCCTGTGAGTTCAGGCCAGCTGGACATTGTCTCAAAAAAAAAAAAAAAAGGTTCTTTCAAACAAAAATGAATTAGAGGGGCCAGGGAGACAGCTCAGTGGTCTAAAGCACTACTTAGGCAACCACAAGGACCGCTGATTCTGGACACCACATGCTGCCAACAGCAGACCATAACGTAAATACATAAACAAAACTCAAGACTTTAAAAAAAAAAAATGAGTTAGAGATAAGAGGAAACAGATATGAGGACTTAACACAAATTTAAATTTTATAAGCCAAGAACTTAAATTCTGATGAGTGAAATCTACAGAAACCAATCTTCCATAGAAAAGAATATTAGAACTCGGGAGGCTGAGGCAGGAGGATTGGTGTGAGTTCGAGACCAGCCTGGGCTACAAAAGTGAGCTCAAGGTCAGCCTCAACTGCATAGCGAGACCCTGTCTCAAAAAGACAAAAAAGGGCCCAGCAGGATGGCTCAGTGGTCTAAAGCGCCTGCTTGGGAAAGCTTGGGCGGCTTCAGGGACCGAGGTTCGATCCCCGGCACCACATGCTGCGCCAGCCCTCGGGGTGGGCTGAGCCGGCCATAAAAATGAGTGAATAAACAAATAAAGGTTCTGAAACAAGAAAAAAATAAATAAATAAAATTTTTTAAAAAAGAATTAAAAAAAAAAAAAAGAATATTAGAAACTCCAAAATGAAGGACAACCAAATTAAGATTTAAATTTTTCACATACATTTAAATACATTTACATATATTTAAAAGTATAATACATTTGCACACAAGACCACACAGGTTCAAATAAGCAACTTTTTTTTGTGTGTGTGTCTTTTTGAGACAGGGTCTCGCTATGCAGTTGAGGGAGCCTTGAGCTCACTTTTGTAGCCCAGGCTGGTCTGGAACTCACACCAATCCTCCTGCCTCAGCCTCCCGAGTGCTGGGATTACAGGCGTGCGTCACCGTGCCCGGCTAAAATAAGCAACTATTGGGGCTTCTTTAAACCCACAAAATGCAGACATCAAAACCTGGAGGGTAAACAAACAAAAAAAAGAGGCTGGCATAATGGCCAGCACCTGTATCCCAGTCCTCAAGACGCTGGGGATGTTCATTGCGTTTAGGACCAGCTTAGGCTACATTTTCGAGTCCAAGGCCAACATGAATCACATAGTGAGACCCTGTCACAAACCAAAACACCCAACAAAAAGAAAAAAGGTAAGGTGTGGCACATCTGTAACTTACCACGTGCAAAACATCAATTTAAGACATTTATAAGATTGCCACAATTTCTCTGGAGACTAGGCTGAGTTTTTAATTTACCAGTGTTGAATGGGGATGTAGCGCCAGGCTTAACCTGAGAAAGGCCCTAAGGGTGACTCTCAGCATGCCTGCCCCCACAATTTATATGTACCTATTAGGTGTCGTTCATCTCCACGTGAAGTCAGGGAAACACATCAGTTTTAGGAAATTAAAGAGAACACTGCAAAACTGGGAAATGCCACAGGCAGTAGTTCACCTCAGTGTTGGAGTGCATGCACCAACCCCCTCTAACCACCCCCCCAACAAACTGCACATCTAAGAAAAAGAAACAGAGGGAGTTTGGAGATATATAGTACTAGTAATCAGTAACAGAAACACCATATTCACCATCTCTCACAGAAACACTGCTATACAAATCAATAGTTTTTAACCACACTGCATTATGATTTTAAATCCAGTAAGCACAGGCGGATACAAAGTAGCACTTCAAATTCAGCCAGAGAACAAAAAATAAGCTACTTTTGCTGGAGCCAATGTGAAAGCAACCCAGATCACGTTTCAGATTGTTAATAGTGACACATTACAGTATCATGAACATTTTCCTTAATTTTGAATCTTTGCTTCCTTAAGCAAAATTCAACAACAAAAAATAGGCGGACAACCAATTATCAATCTAATGGGTTTACGAACGATTTAAAATGTATTTTAAAGCCGGGCGTGGTGGCGCATGCCTGTAATCCCAGCACTCGGGAGGCTGAGGCAGGAGGACCGGTGCGAGTTCGAGACCAGCCTGGGCTACAAAAGTGAGCTCAAGGCCATCCTGAACTGCATAGTGAGACCCTGTCTCAAAAAGACAAAAAAAAAAGAGAGAGAAAAGAAAAATATTTGCAGGCTGAGCCGGCCATAAAAATGAGTGACTAAACAAATAAAGGTTCTGAAACAAGAAAAAAAAAATTTAAAAAGAAAATAAATAAATAAAATGTATTTTAAATGTTCGTTTTAACTTGGAGGTAAAGCTTCCCCGACAAGATTGTCTATATCTGAAAAGGTACAAAATCAAACAAAACATCAACGGTTCAAAAACCCCTCCCTTTATGCATATATTTAAAAAACCAATTTAAAAAGGCGGGAATTTCTTTATTTCAAATTTTAGCTGGAGACGAGTATGTCGCCGATTCCCCTCCAGGGAGCGCTCTGAGACTCCACTGCGAATCGTTCAGTTACGAAAGCGGGAAAACACTCGAACTGAACCTATAGCGTCTTAGGGTTTACTGTCCCGAGGTTTTTGAAAACGACACGGCAGTCCCCGTTGCACGCCCGCTCCCGGCGGTGCGGAGCTCCCGCCACCCGTGCGCCGTCCCCACCGCGGGCACCCGCGATTCCAACTTCGGCGCGGCCCCCGCCAGCGCCCCCTGCCCGGGCTGGTCCCGCGCGGCGACAGCGCAGCGACACGGGGCCGAAGCCGGGGACCGCCGGGGGGAGGGGGCGAGCGCGCGCGGCCACCACCGACCGCCGGCCTTTTGTGGCCGCGGCGTCCTTACCCTGCCGACGGCGGCGCGGCCGCGGGCCCCGGAGCCCGGCACCGGCGTGGGCTCGCGCTCCTCGTCGCTCGAGAAGTCCGGCGGGCCCCTGCTGTTGGCTCCGGGGACGAGCGGCGGCCGGTTACGCGCCGTGAGGTGCTGCAGGTAGAGCTGCACGTACACGTCCTTGCGCTGCTCGCCGGCCGGCAGCGCCACATTGTTGGCCACCAGCTCGCTCTTCAACTTGTCTTTGGTCAGGACCGACGGGTCCTCCAAGAACTCCGGCATCTCGGGGCCCGCGCCGCCCCTCTGTGCGTAGCCCGCTCCGCGGCGCGATCACTCGGGGTTCCTGGCTCCGCGTCGCCGCCGCCTCTGCACCTTACGAGGCCTCCCGCCGGACCGAACACCGCGGGGCCGAGTAGCGCCAGGCAGACGCGCAGCGGGGCCGCGAGCCGGCACAAAAGCCCCTGAGCAGAACTACGGCCTGAGCGGAGAGCCAGCACCAACCCCAGCCCACACACTGGAGGCCAACGGAGAGCGCCTGCTTCGCCGCGCCCCAAGAAAGCGCGCCGCCATTGGCAGGCGGCGGCAGGAAGCCCCGCGCTGATTGGCCGGGCGGCTCGCGCGGGTTCCCTCGGCAGCGGCGCGGAGCGAGGCCGCCAGACACGCAGTTTAAAAGCCGCTCGGGCGGGAGCCGTGGCGTCTGGCCTGCTTTCGCTTCTGCTCTGTCCCCTCGTCTCTTTGGACGCTGATAAGGGACTGGTCGCTCCGGCTGGTGCCCCATTTCCTCTCCCTCCCCTTGCGTGGGAAGTAGCCTTGCGCCCGGGGGCTCCGTTAACTCCCAGCGGGCCGGGCGCCAGGTCGCCGCTGGGACCCGTGGCCCGGCCTCTCCAGTCCCCAGGACTCCGGTGCAAGGCGCAGAAGTAGGGGCGGGCTGCGGGCTGCGGGCGTTCTGGTTCCGCGATCTGATTCCCCGGGGGAGCGGAGGGGGCCGCGGGGAACACGGGGCTCCCTCTGCTAGCGGACGCTTCTTTTGTTCCCGGTATTCGAAAAAAGCCAGACCTCTGCCGCCGTACCCTTTTCCGTGCGCTTCCAGTCCTTGCATTTGCAAGTGTTGCCTTTTTGTCGCTTCCGCCCCCAGAGGCTGGGGGATTTCTAAGCGATTTCTAAGTGAGCGGGGAGCTTGAGGCGCAACTCTGGGTGCATTTGTTGGAGTCGGTCCCCGGGAGATCAACTACTGTAACGGAATGAAACGCGGTGCCCAGGACGCCTTCCTGGTCAGCTTCCAATACGCGACCCCGGCTCGGCGCTAGCTGGATTCTCATTTCAGCGGAAGCCTGGTGAACTATAATTAGGCCGGAAACGCTAATCGAACTCGTGTTGCTGATTAGAATTAAAACCTGGTAGAGCCTCAGAAATAGACTTTAATTAAAATATCTTCTGAAAATAAGCATTATCTGTACGAATATATACACTTTAAAAATACACGTGTGTGTGAGCGCGCGCGTTTCAAGGTTCGCTCAACCCGTTTTACCAGATGCGGGGGTGCCTTAATCATCTCCCTAGATCCTGAACTCCCGATTATGCTTTATAAACTAATTTAAATTTTATAGAATAACGTTCTCATGGTTAAGTTGAAATAAATGTAAAACACATGACTTAAGTTGGAATACATGTAAAACACATGGCTTCACTAAAAATGTTTAAAGAAACGTTCTTTGAAAGATGGTTTTCGAGGCAAGTATAAGATAGTGATTCCTTTTTCTTTTTTTAGCAATTCCTTTTTAGAAGTCTCAGTATCCACAGATATTAAGCAATAGCAATAGCCTTCAGCTTGGTAATGCAAACTGAAAGCTGTGTTTTAATTAGCTAGTTGTTTAATAGATTTTTATGATGCCTTGTAAAAGTTTCTTCCTCTTTATCTCTCTTCTTTATATCTCCCTTTCTCTCACCAAAACATCTAAGCACATAGCTATGTGTTTTTTATTTTCAGGAGAACTTAGCTCAGACACAAAGGACCATGTTTTGCAGTGACTGGTAACCCCAGCAGATATGTGTGGTTTGTCCCAATCTGCAGTCCGCTTCAGTTAGTTCCTAGTACAGTTTCAAATGAGTCAGCAGAAGGACCGAGTTCAGCGCTTTATCTTGGCAAGCCCAAGAGCAATAATGGAGCACAGTCTATTCCAATTACCAAGACTTTCTCTAGTACGAAGAGTTTCCAAGAGGTAGATTTTGCTGTACTGACTGACACAGTTCAGCAGAGGCAGGGCAGTGTTGGATCTGAACAAGGGAGACTCATCGGCACAGGGTGTCCAGACTCTGGGCAGCTGGCCCCACGATAATCAGGGGAGGAATCACTGATGTTTGAAGAGAACATTCACTGAAATTTGATCTCAAGTGTGCTGCCTGAAGGTGTCACAGTGGAAGTTTTTGTTTTATTTTCTGTTCTGTTTTGTTTTTTTTGTCTTTTTGAGACAAGGTCTCGTCATGCAGTTCAGGCTGGCCTTCAGCTCACTTTTGTAGCCCAGGTCAGGCTCAAACTCACACTGCTGCTCCTGCCTTGGCAGGTGCTGAGATTACAGGCCTGGTATTTTGTTTTATTTTCACGGGGATTTTGCACTAAAGAATTTTCAGGTAACTTAAGCTCAGAAGTCACTCATCTCACCCTCTTCTCTCATTAAAAAAATAAAACTAGGGCTGGGGAGATAGCTCCGAGGCACAAGTGCCTGCTGGGCAAGTGCAAGGTTGTGAGTTCGAACCCTGGTCCCACAAAAAAAAAGTAAATAAATAAAATAAATAAAACTAGCTGGGTGTAGTGGCATACGCCTGTAATCCCAGCACTTGAGAGGCTGAGGCAGGAGGATCAGTGTTTGAGCCCAGCCTGGACTACAAAAGTGAGCTCAAGGCCAGCCTGAACTGCATGGTGAGACCCTGTCTCAAAAAGACAAAAAAAAGGAAAGAAATTCACCCATTGAATCTGAAAGTTGTGGTACACTTGGGGTTGAACCCAGGGCTTCATAAATGCTGGTCAAGTACTGTACCACTGAGCTCCATTCCCAGGGGAGCTGGGCTCCAGATGAGGAATTCAGTTAGTGCCCATTCACTGCAAGTGAATGAATAAATGATTCATTTAATCATTCATTCACTTATGATGCTCTGGAAAAAAATTAATTGATCTCACTAAAGTGCTCAGGCTGGCCTGGGACTTTCGGTCCTTCTGCCTTGCCCCCCTCCCCAATAGCTAAGATTGCAGGTGTTCTTCATCTATATTCAACCTTGAAGTTGTTTTATTTTTAAATTTTAAAATATTTGTTTGTGGTCCTGGGGATTGAACCCAGGACCTTCACGCTAAGCTACATTTCCAGCCACTTTATGTTTGAGAGTTTGAGAAAGGGTCTCACTAAATCATAAGATTCTCTAGGCTGGACCCAGAGTTGGGATCTTCCTGCCTCAGCTTCTAAGGTCTGAGACAAGATCTTGCTAAATTGTCCAGGCTGATCTTCAATTTGTGTTCCTCTTGCCTTGGTTTCCCAAGTGGCTGGGGTTGTAAATGCCCCCCCCACCATACCCAACGCTACTAGCCTATCTTTCCAGCTAATTTATTGTACATGCTGTTACCTAAGTATGACTTTCATCCCATTAACCCCATCAACTCCTTGTAAAGCTTGTGGAGTTTGTTTTTGTTTTATTTTATTTTTTTAAATTTTATTTATGTTATAGCCGGCTCAGCCTGCCCTGGGGATGGGGCTGGCACAGCACATGGTTCCAGAGATAGAACACAATCCCTGCAGTTGCCTGAGCTTGCCTAAATAGGCACCTTAAACTGCTGAGCTATTTTGCCAGCCCTGTTTTTGTTTTGTTATGTGTGTCTGTGTTTTTTTCTTTTTTTCTTTCAGTATTAAGGACTGAACCTCTAACCTTCTGAGATATACCCTCTACCTTTTATTTTACTTTATATTTTTGGAACCAGAGTCTCTCTAAATCACTAGTCTGTCCAGGCTGGTATTGAACTCCAGGTATGATAGCTTGCGCATGTAATCTGAGTTCTTGGGAGGCTGAAAATAGGATCACTATGAATCCAAACCATGTAGTGAGACCCTGTAGGCCCTATACTAAAGGCATTTAAAAACAACAACAACAACAACAGGGCCCAGCGGGATGGCTCAGTGGTCTAAAGCACCTGCTTGGGAAAGCTTGGGCGGCTTCAGGGACCGCAGTTCAATCCCCGGCACCACATGCTGTGCCAGCCCTGCCCACAGGGTGGGCTGAGCCGGCTATAAAAATGAGTGAATAAACAAATAAAGGTTCTGAAACAAGAAAAAAAATAAATAAAACAACAACAAAAAAAAACAATAACAAAAAAACCCACTCTTGAGCTGGGGAGATAGCTCTGTGGCACAAGTGCCTGCCTGGCAAATGCAAGGTCGTGAGTTCGAACCCCAGTCCCTCCAAAAGAAAAACACTCTTATTTTTTGTTCTTTTTTAGTGCTATGGGTTGAAAACAAGGTTTGTTTTTTAATGTATTTAGTACAGGACCTACAGGGTCTCAGGGTCTCACTATGCAGATGAGACTCATAGTGATCCTCCTGTTTACAGCCTCCCAAGTGCTGGGATTACAGGCACACCACACCCAGTCTCAATCACCAGCTCAGCACAGGGTGGGGGTGGGGCTGGCACTGCAGGCCTGGGGATCTTTTCTTTTTTTAAGGTCTTTTCATTGAGCTACAGCCCCAGCCTTTTGTTTAAAACTTTATGTTTGGAGCAGGGTCTTGCTACACTTTGATTTGTGATCCTCCTGCTTCAGTCTCCCAGAGCGCTGAGATGATGGACACTCTCTCTTAAGTGCCTAGCTCTTAAAATCATCACAGTATTGGTGCCCAGGAGCTTGAGAAACAGTGGAAAGGTATCTCTGGGTGAAGGCAAAGCTTTGCTGCAATTGTTTTATCAAATAATTTTTGGGGGCTGGGGAGATAGCTCTGTGGCACAAGTGCCTGCCTGGCAAGTGCAAGGTTGTGAGTTCAAACCCCGGTCCCGCAAAAACACAAACAATAATAATAATTTTTTTTTTTTTTTTTGGTGGGACCAGGATTCAAACTCACGACCTTGCACTTGCCAGACAGGCACTTGTGCCACAGAGCTATCTCCCTGGCCCCCCGTAATAATAATAATTTTTTACAGCTTTTTATTTTTGTAGTGCTGGGAATTGAACCCAGGGCATTAAGCACTGCTTTACTGCTCAGCCACACCCTTAGATCCCTTGTCTGTGTGACTTTGTAAAATGATTTGGACTGTTATTTTCATTTCCATGTTTGGTTTTCATTATCCTGTTTTTCATGGAATTGGTTGTGAATTTAAGGGTCTTGCTCAAATGAAGCAGAATAAGTCACACTTAAAATGATGTTAGGGCCAGCGAGATAGCTCTGTGGCATAAGTGCCTGCCTGGCAAGTGCAAGGTTGTGAGTTTGAACCCCGTTCCCGCAAAAAAAAAAAAAGATGTCAAAGATTGAGAGAAGACAAAATCCTTAAGAAACGTTTGTTTCCCTCAGCCATTTATGAAAATCTATCCTAAAGAAATAATCAGTTGTGAAATTTATTTTAAAGATGCTAAAAAAAAAAAAAAAAAAAAAAAAGATGCTTATTGCTTCACCATTTACAATGATTAAAAAAAAATCTAGCCTTCAATAAGAAACCGGTTTTGTAACTTGGTAAGTATCTGTGTGATGAAATACAACAGGCTCATAGCATTCATGATTTTGACATTTAAGAATTATGAGAAAATGTTCACCACATACTGTTAGGGAAATAACAGGAAGCAGGCGTGGTGGCACTCAGGAGGCTGAGGCAAGGAGATCACTTCCAGGGGAGGCCAGCAACCTGGGACACAAAGTGAGGTCAAAGTCCTACCTGAACCATATAGTGAGACCCTATTGTAAGAAGACCAAAAACAAACAAACAAAACAAACAAAAAAACCTTCAGTTTTGTGTACTGAAATATATATATATATATATATATATACATATATATATATATATATTTTTTTTTTTTAACTATATCTACAAAGATAGGAAATTATATAAGTGAAAATATTTGCAGTCATTTCTCTGCTGGAGTTGCCAGAGTCCTAACAGTTTCAGCATTGCTGAGAAGTCCAAGTGCCAACTCTTCTCTTCTTTTTATGTATTTGGTACAGGGCCTACCTACAGGGTCTCACTGCATAGATTGGACTCATAGTGATTGTCCTGTTTTCAGTCTCCCAAGCACTGTGATTCCAGGCATGTGCCACCACGCCCAGTCTCTGTCCCTGTCTCAACGCACCCTGGGGCAGGGCCAGCAGGGCTCTCTGGGGATCAAACCCTGGCCTCTGTGCTCTGCCTAAACCAGCACTTTAGTCCACTGAGCTGGCTGGCCAGCCCTGCCAAGTGTCTTCTGAGATTTAAGGCAAATGCTTAGCTGTGAGCTCTGTATATGAAAACAAACTTAAGTGCTTCCAACATTCAACAGCATGTTTTTTTTTTTTTTTTTTTGTCTTTTTGAGACAGGGTCTCGCTATGCAGTTGAGGCTGGCCTTGAGCTCACTTTTGTAGCCCAGGCTGGTCTTGAACTTGCATCAATCCTCCTGCCTCAGCCTCCTGAGTGCTGCGATTACAGGCATGAGCCACCACGCCCGGATGGTTTTTCATATACAAGAAATGCAAAGCATTTCTGGGCAGTGGGGCTCAGGTAATTGTTAATTTTCTCTTTGTTTTTCAATAGTTTCCAAGAGTTCTTCTGTGAACACATCTGAATTCATCACCATAAATATTTTTCTTTTTTGTGTGAGAAACTGAGAAACCCCTGTACCAAATACATAAATAAATTTTTTAAAAAGCATGAGAAATTGAGAAACCTTTCAGCTCATTGGAATTCAACATCCATCTTTCAATTTTGCATAGCCAAAAGCTCTATTTTATCAATTCATCAAGAGTACATGTTGTAGTTGGGCGTGGTGGCGCATGCCTGTAATCCCAGCACTTGGGAGGCTGAGACAGGAGGATCAGTGCGAGTTCGAGACCAGCCTGGGCTACAAAAGTGAGCTCAAGGCCAGCCTGAACTGCACAGTGAGACCCTATCTCAAAAAGACAAAAAAAGAAGAGTACATGTTGTAGATAATTGATTCAAAATAATCTCAAGAGAAGGTCAAATTATTAGTGAAACAGATACAGAGTATTCTCTACTGGTGGGTAAATCCTCTTGCCAGAATCAGTGACACAATGGAAAATTTTTAGTGACACTGAACAAAGCTACAGAACTATTAAATGTCAACACGTGAAGATTTTGACATGGATCCACCTATTCTATTGCCTCGAGCTGCACACCATCCCTATATGGTTTCTGTGGATTACATTAAATTGAAAAGTCAGCTGGGCGTGGTGGCCCACGCCTGTAATCCCAGCACTCGGGAGGCTGAGGCAGGAGGATCGGTGTGAGTTCGAGACCAGCCTGGGCTACAAGTGAGCTCAAGGCCAGCCTGAACTGCATAGCAAGACCCTATCTCAAAAAGACAAAAAAAAAAGAAAAAAAAATTGAAAAGTCACATTTTAGGTGCAAGTCACAGCAAATCAGCAAAAGGACTGTTCTGAGAAAGTGGAAGTTAGCAGCCCTGGGAAAGACGCTGGTGCCTGTGAAGTGGAAATGTGAAAGCAATGATAGCATTCATTGTGTCAGGAACATGAACTGCTTCATAGCTTAGAAATGACTTTGATATACTTTGTCACATTTGATTCTTTCA
>PVJA010036583.1:0-20960 GCA_004027025.1 Myocastor coypus
TTTTTTTTTTTTTTTTTTTTTTTTTTTTTTTTTTTTTTTTTTTTGAGACAGGGTCTCGCTATGCAGTTCAGGCTGGCCTTGAGCTCACTTGTAGCCCAGGCTGGTCTCGAATTCACACCAATCCTCCTGCCTCAGCCTCCCGAGTGCTGGGATTACAGGCGTGAGCCACCACGCCCGGCTTGTGTATGATTTTAAGTAATATTTTTTCCCTGGTTATAAGACACATACCCAAAAGAAATGTCTAGGGCTGGCCAGATAACTCAGCAGATTAAAGCACCTGCTCAGGAAGATGTAGGGACCAGGATTCAATTCCTCGCATGCAGTATCAGTCCCCATCCCTGGGGCACTCTGAGGGGCAACTGAGTCTGAGTATGGTGGCATGTGCCTGTAATCCCAGTGCTTGGGAGACTGAAAAAAAGGAGGATCAGTATGAGTCCGATCTGTGTAGTGAGGCCCTGTATAACTTGTACTAAACACATAACAAAATGGAAATGTCTGCTATGTTTACCCACCAATGTTGTGGAGAATACATTTTACAGCAGCACAATTAGCAATGAAAAGGTCAAGAAGCCTCCCAAATGCCAATAAAATATCCACCTAGGGTTGATTAAAACAAAACCATGTTCCAGCTACACTGCTATTATTTAGCTCTAAAGTGTTCCACAATAGCTTGAGGTGTTCAGAGATGGTGACCTTCAAAAGTGACTGGGCCATTGATGCACTATACTGACCAGGGGGGTTAATCCACTGCTGAGTTCAGAGCTGACTGGGCTATTAGAAAGTGGGACCTTGACAGATGTGGCAAGCCTCTGGGGTCATGATCTGGAAGGTTAAAAGTCCCTTCGTGGCTCCTCTATCCCCCCTTGGCTTTCTGGTTATCAGGGGTTCTGGAAATTTTCCTTGAGCAATATCTCTCTGCAAACCTGACTCTGCTTTGCTATTCCTAGGCAGATGGATAATTCTCTATGTGAAAGTTGCTTCAAATTTGATATGTGGGGCCGACAAGATAGCTCAGCTGACTATGTACCTGTTTTGGCAAGCACAGGTACTAGGGCTCAATCCCAGGCCCCACATGCCATGCTGGCCCCACCGCGGGGCTTGCTAAGGCAGTGACCAAGTCTGGATATGGTGGCACACACCTATAAGACCAGCGCTGGTGAGGCTGAAATCAGGAGGATTACTAGGAGTCCAAGTGGCATAGTGAGATCCTGTACCAAATACATAAAAGAAAAATAAATTGATATGTGCAAAAATGTCACGATTTAATTTCAACTTCCTGGTCTTCCCACAACTCTGTTTCTGCTAATGATGCCACTCTTCTCCTGGGCAAGATTGCTGACACAGGATCTTCTCATTTTCAAAGTACTAGTATATGTTACTGTGTTCACTTTCTTTTTAGCATTTAGCTACCAAGTTCTGCCAAGTCTACCTTGTGATGTTCTCCATCCCTAATTCTGTGGTCTTCCTTTGAATTCTCATTGTAGGTCTGTGAGTGAGACCTCCTGGTGTCTGTCAGAAACTCATCTGTCCCAGCATCCAGGCCTGAATGTGAATGAGACTACCCTGAGCCCACCAGAAACTCATGCGACTCAGCGAAACGTCCCAGCATATGAATGAAACTGCCCAGGACCGCCAGAAACTCACTCAACCCAGCAACAAGTCCCAGATTGTGAGCGAGACCAATCGGAGCCTACTTGAAATTCACTCTACCCAAAATAAAGCCTGGCATGTGAGTGGAATTTCATCCATAAGATGGGAGTGGTGTGGAAAAAACTGCTGCAGAATTCCCTGCAGAGAGGCTAGAGGCACGACCCACCCAGTTGATACAGGAGCAGAACATCTTGCCAGAGTGGCACAGCCAGTTTGCCTCCAAGGGCTGCAGTAGGAAGAAGTGGAACACAGCAGCCAGGTCCAAGATATGCCCACCTGGATGAGTTTGAACTTGGTGGATCCAGATCTGGTGTTAAGTTGAGAACTCTACCAAAGCTCCACACCAAATGCGAGAAAGCAGGCCTATTTAAAATGACAAAGAGAAGGAGAAAAATGTGCTCTCAGGCCCCAAGCCCACCCAAACAAATATAGCAGACAATAGCATAGAAGAAATTGGAAATCACACGCCTGAAATCTCTGAAATAATAACATCTGAGGTAAAGAAACAACTGCAGAAAGGTAGAAAGGAAATCAGATCAGAAATAATTTCTGAAGTAAAAAAAAAAGAAAGAAATTGTAACTATAATGAAAGAAACACTAAGTTCTTTGAAAGAAGACTTTGATTAAAAAAGAGGAGAATAGAAAAATGATGGAATCTTGAATGAAATGAACAATATAAGAAAGTAACAGAGTGCATGAAGCAGATTCAAAGTGCTATAAAGGAAATTAAAACTTCAATCACAAGCTGACAATATATTTTAAATGAAAGTGAAAATAGACTTTCAGATCTTAAAGACCCCATTGCAGCTAGAGAAAAGGTAAGAAAAGATCTCTTAAAAAACAACTAGGATGCAGAAAAAAATAATTCAACATCTACAAGATGATGCAAAGTTGAACAACATAAGCCTGATAGGCATCAATGAGGAAGGAATCAAAACAAATGAAATAGAATATGGACAGAAGTAATAGCAGAAAACTCCCAAATAAGGGGAAACAATTTTACATGCAGATAACTAAAGCACATAGAACTCCAAATATCATCAGCCTAATTAAAACCACACCCAGTCATAATAATCCAAATCCCAAAAATTCATCACAGAAACAGTATACTAAAAGCCATTAAGAAAAAAGAAACAGATCACATTTAAAGGAAAATCTGCTAGAATAATGGCAGATTTCTCTTTACAAATCATCAAGTTAAGAAAAGCATAAAATAAAGTACTAAAAGTCTTGCAAAGGGGCTGGGGAGAGAGCTCCATTGCATAAGTGTCTGCCTGGAAAGTGCAAGGTCCTGAGTTAGAACCCAGTCCCACAAAAAAAAAAAAAAAAAGCCTTGCAAGAAAACAATTTGCAGCCCATACTAATATACCCTGCAAAACTCTCTTTCATGTATAATGGAGAAGTGAAATATTTCCAGGACTAAGAACAACTAAAGAATTTCATGATGACAAAGCCAATCCTACACAGTTTACTGAAACATATTCTAGAGAGGGATCAAAATGACCATAATTCCATGAAGGAGAATGGAAAGAACCCACTAAATAGGGAAAACAATGAAACATAGGAGAGAGGAGTTACACAACAGTAGCCTTTCAACTATTCTTTCATTTGTAGTAGAAACATATTTCCTTCAGCATATTTTACAAATGGACTTCCCCTACACCCTATGGGTCATGATTCTGACTGAGTCTACAGAGTAGATATCAAGGAAATAGCACTAGCTCAGTCCTACAAGTGACACCTGGCCATCAGAAAGCATCATGGACACTGTCCATGTACATGACATACTAGAACTTCGTATCTTATCCTCAAACTGTTAAAAAGTTCTGGTCATATATTTGCCATTCCTGTATTTATATTATGTTTTATTCTTAGGAATTTTTACTACCACAGAAACTTTCTCTTAGTTCTTGTTTTGTAGATATTAACCTATTCAAATACTATGTGAATACTCTGAGTTGGTTACAGATTGGTATATATGATACACAACATTCCTTCCTGTAAGTTAGACTCATGATTTGATTTGAATTTTGCAATACTGTTTTGAAATATTTAATTTAATTTTAATAATATTTAATTAATTTTCTAAATATTGTTTAATTATACTTTTTGTTTGTGATTCATACTGTATCTCTGATGGTATGAATTATAAAATCTACTTATAAGGCATGGTATGTTATTTTCTCCTAGTATTAGAAACACTATATATCTATATCTATATCTATATCTATGTTTATGTCTATGTCTATGTCTATGTCTATATCTATATATCTATATATCTATATATCTATATATCTATATATCTATATATCTATATATCTATATATCTATATATCTATATATCTATATATCTATATATCTATATGTATATGCACAAGAGAGTTAAGATAGATATACAACTACTTTGTCTTAGTTCACTGAGAATAAAAGTCTGTAATAATATTGTTTGGACAAAATATCAGGCCTGCATCTTGTCCTCTGAATAACTACGAGGAAGACAACAATATGCGTTGTATTAATTATTATAATTATCTTACTAACTTGTTTTGAAACTGTTTCATTGCTATTTTATCTTCTTTGCTCATTAAATGAATATAAATAAATAAATAAGAAAAAATAAACTCATTGTAAAATATATCCTTTGTTAATCTGAAACACCATATCAGTTATTTTACTTATCTTTATGTTCTTTGTGAACAGTTTGTGATGTTCTCTCGAGTGGCAATCTTTCTTCATTCTATATGCTTTCAAACAAATGCTATGCTTCAACCCCATGTCAAAAATCATAAGATTCTGTGGAAATATTATCTAGATTCTTGCTTTTAATAAAACTTGATATTATCATTTTTCTTAACATGGTATTTTTGCTCCTATGAAAACTTTCTAATTTATTTTCTCCTAGTGCTCATATGAAAGATAACTCATTATATGTTTGATTTTTTTCTCAATTTATTTCCTTCAACCTAAACAACTCAAAAGCTATATGTGTCTTTACCAGTGAGCTAAACTCTAATTTAATTTAGCAATTATTTTATTCTATTTTATTTATCTTTTTTTTTTTTTTTTCTTTTTGCAGTACCAGTGATTGAACTCAGGATCCTATGCTTGCCAGGCAAGTGCTCACTCCACTAAGCTGTATCCCCGGCCCCTACCATTTTAAATCTTGTTTTTAGCTTAGACATATAGTTCAGTGGCACAGAACTTACTGGGTAAGTACAAGGTCCTGAATTATATTTCCAATTTCAAAAATAAATAAATAAATAGATAAATAAATAAATCTTGCTTTTTCTTCAATATATTAGCTACTATTTGAAGTTAGGTATTAAAGCTAGAAGTAATTCAGTGAAATTTTTGTGTTCTTTAATGTGGAATATCAAATAATATGCCAAGAATAATAATTTAACTTCTTCCTTTCCTTTCTTATTTGCTATTGTTTCCCTCTCTTGTCTAATTGATCTGGTTAATGCTTTCAGAACTATATTGAATAACAGTGGTAGTGAACAAACCTTGCTTGTTGGTGATTATAGAGTTAAATATTCCATATTTTGCCTATTTATTATGATATTGACTGCTGGTTGACATGAGTGGCTTTAATTCGATTGAGATACATATCAAACTTTCTCATGTTCTGTAGGATTTTTATAATAAATGAGTGCTGGGCTTTAGCCTGAGCAATTTTAATATCTAGACTTCTCAAATTTTTCTTAGAAAATTGCTTAACTATATTATATCTTCTATCCCATTTATTTATTTATTTGGTACAGTATATCATCATGCAGCTTGAACTCATAGTAATCCTCCTGTCTCACCCTCCCCAGGACTGAGATTACAGGCATGTTCCACCATGCCTGGTTTCAGTGGCTGGCTTAGTGTGGGACCAACATAGTATGTGGTACCAGGGATCAAAACCAGACCCTTGAATTTGTTAGGCAGTGTTTAGACTGCCAACCTATCTCTTGAGCCTGCCACATCTCTTTTTGCTATAAATCTTTTAAAATAAGTGTATTCTGTCCAAATGGTTACTACTGTATATCTTTATCCTTTGACCTAATTCAGTAGAAGTCCTCAGTTCATTCAGAGCAATATGAAACCAGTTGTCTTCAACTGTGAAATTTACTTCAAATACTAATTTTGACATTGTGGTGTTCCTTTGTTGAAGATAATCCACTTAATTAGAAAAAAAAAAAACAAATTAAAATGTCCTGAGTTTCTATGCCATCTGTTTAAGTTTTGATGATTTACTGGAATTACTAATTTCTTAACTTTTTATGTTCTAAGAATAGCTGAGGAAAAGTACACAGTTCTAAGAGTTTCATCCTGTGTGTCAGGGACCACAAACTCAGAGGCTAGTTTTATGCACTTCCTTAAGAGAGAAACAGAGGTTTGGGTTTTGATATCACCCTTTTGAGATTTCCTATTATCCCATTGGTTTGGGCCATCTTCTCCCACCTACTAAGACTGAAACTAAGATTTCTGAGTGAAGACTTTCCAGGGTGAGATCCCTTTAGCACAATGCCACGTCCATTCTCTGAGAAATAAATAAGCCCCTCCTGAGTCAACAAATGCTGAGATTCTGGCTGCCTCAAGGCCTTTAGCTCTTTGTGAACAAGGAACTGAAGATGTCTCCTCATCTTTATTTCTTGCTACTATATGCCATAACACCCAACAGGAGCTTGGAGCTCAGGCCAGGGCCTCTGCTATGTGCACTTAATAATTCTGACAAAATTCTTGCATCGTTTTATTAACATTTTCTTTTCTTTCTACCTCCTCCCTCTTCATATTCTTTCAAAATTGGTATTATTATGAAACAGCTTGTTCACTTTCTTTATTCATGTTCATAAGCAGACATTTAAATTAGTATTTTGGTCAGTCAAAATTTAAATGTCATTATTCTACAACTATTTCATTGGCCATATTATCTATCTATCTGTCTATCTATCTATCTATCTATCTATCTATCTATCTGCGTCTATTTTCTAACTATCTCTGTGTTTGGTACAGGGTCTTGATACATAGCTCACACTCCTCGTGACCATGCTGTCTATCTTCCCCAGTGGAACTACAGGTGTGCACCACAATGTCCAGTTTTGATGGCTAGCACAGCATGCCCAGAGTTCCAGGGAAAGCATGGCATGGAGTATTGGGGATCAAATCTGAGTCCTTGTGCTTTCCAGGCAAGTGGACCACTGAGCTACCTCCCCAGCCTGGTCATCTTAATAAAAGAATATTACAATGTCTAATATTATTTACCTTTTCTCTTAAAATAGAGTCTTTGATATGAAATAAAAAGTATGGAGAAAATTGAGATTCTGACTTATATATCACCCAGAAATTGAAAAAAAAATTTCTTTTTAGGAACAGATTCATTTAATTCTCCCAGGCACTTTTCTAGGTAATTGGACTATATGAAAGAGCAACTGTCTTAAAGTGCTTACTTTTTGATGTTCTGAAGAAAAGAATAAAAAATATTTCATATAAATGGGGATATATTTCAATGTTTGCTTATTTTAATACAGTTTAACATGGCAAGGAACTCGTGCATATTGGTTAATTGTAATTTTTGATAGTATATTGATTATAACTGTAAATAATATATTTTATAGAGTACATTTTGAGATATCAATTAACTACTAAGTGTGCATCTGAATAATTTAATGATTAATTTGATGTCAAAATAATGCTAGAATCCAAATTAAATATATTTTAGAACCATTAATTCTGCTTTGGGTCCAGGTGATCAAAATCTCCATAACATTTCAATCGTCTACTGTAAGATGTTTACATAGAAATATTCCTGACAAGATTGATTATCTAGGATGCTCCAGAAGAATATTTAAATGTTATCTGTAAATTGAAAAGGAGAGCAGAGGCAAACATAATTAAGTAAGAACATTTTCACTGCAGGTAGTTTTGATCAGCCTTAGGCACATTATTCATGGCTGATAACTAATAAATATTTGTAAAAATGTGTGCAATGAAGCATTAAATCATTTATTATCCCTGTTTATTAGTTTGTCATAAGCGGTCAATATTGATATGCTAGTCATTGATAGTTTTAATTCATTAGCTTTTTTTGGGAAATTGTGCACTCTCAAAGTAGAAATAGAGAAATTAAGGATAAACAGGCAGAATAAGCCACTCTCAAGTGATTGAGAATAAGATTTTATTTTTCAAGAACTTTTGTAGCACCTAAGTTTTCAAAATCAGAAAATTATGCAAGCACACATATGTCATGCATCCTTTAACATGAGTATAATCAAAGTGATTTGATTTTATTTAAATTTTATTAAAATTTGATTAAAATTATCTCAGGCAATTTATTGCTCCAATAGTTCCAAGATCTTATTTATTAAAATATACTTCTTCTGAGGAACTAATTTAATTTGCAACTTGATAGCTCAGTTCATTAAGCATGGTATCTTCAAAACTGAAGTTTCTTTGTAAACAAGGTAAAGTAATCATGTTCAGAAGCCCACACTAAATAGTTGGTGGACAATAACAGGTACCCTACCACAGTTTCTACACAGCTATTACTGAATTTATATTCAAATATTATAGCACAAAGTGAATTACCAATTTCTATAAAACAGAGTGAAGCTAGTTCATAATAGTTCTACTTAAAATATTTTATTATTGCTCTTTTTGAATTTGTTAAACTCATTCTTCGGTATATTTCGTTTTGTCAATTTACAGAAATTTATTATTATTTGATTAACTGCATAAGTTGCCACAGCACTATTGAGTAAATATTTTAACAGTCAGAATTTTAGTTGTTCAGGTTACTTAAACGTCAGTGTTTATTATTTAAGAAAATCATGTTTATTGTTATACTTCCGTTTTCTTATGGCTTTTCTCCCACTGAGTAATTTACTACTATATGTCTCTATTTTCCTATTGATCACTTCCTTGTAGTAGCAACATCCAAATTCATCTCTTGTAGCTTTTTAAATCAAATAATATGAAATGATTACTGTGCCATACGGAACAGCAGAACTTGTGCTATCTACTGGTGGCTCAGAATGCATTAATTAGCATCTCTCCAACCTGCATCAATATTCCCATCCTAGGAAATAACACGACAATTTTTAAGAGTACCGCTTACTTGTTCTAAGAGAAATCTGTGTGTTTGGGTTTGTCTGATATTTTCCAGCATTTGAAGTTGTTTTTTGTAATATCGCAGAACTCAGCATTCCCTAGAGTCAAATTTGACAGCATATAATATTAATAGGTCTTATCAATCCTCATCATTTATATTTGTTGGTATCTTATAGATTTCTGGACTGTAAAAAAAAAAAGCATTTACCTTTAGTAATTAATGACTATCACAGCTACTAGAAGATTTTGCACATATATTTTCTCCTAAAATTTCACCCAATAATTTACCACCCATCATTGGATCTGAAAAATGCAATAATTATTGGTACGATACTCCAATGACAATTTCTTTTTAATGTCTTGCATTCTTTCTACAATTGTTAATTTGAACTTGCATGATTTCAACTCTTCATTTATGTTATGTTCTGATGGGTATGATGGGCTTTAAATATGCTACCTGATTATTTGTCTTGTGGCTTAAAACACTGTGATATGAATCCTGTCCTCTTGGAAGAGGACAGTGAATTTTAAACTATAAGCCAGCTAATGATTGTCAACTTGATGCTATTGAAGTATTGGAAGAGTAATTGGATTTTGAAGCACTCATCTTACTGATGAGTTTGCTGTCTTAAGACATGGGGCCATACTGGAGGAAGGAGCTGATAGGGACATGACCTTAGGAATTATGCCTTTTCCTTGATCCCTTTCTCTCCAGCTGTTCATGTGTACTATATTTCTTGACCACCATGAAGCAAACAGATTTGCTCCATCATGCACTGCTTCCATGATGCTCTAGCCTTGAAGTAGGCAAATTTGACTGAACCCTTGACACTATGATCCACATGGACCACATGGACTCCTCCGCAGGGAGGAGGAAAAGGGAGAGATGACGACTATGGTCTTATATAAGAATTAGCAATTCCACAACAATTAATGAATCGTATTCAACACACTTTTTAAGTACTGTGAGCTTTTGTTTTTGCTTGATACATTTTTACTGTGCCAAAATATAGCTTACAAAATCACATGTGTAAATAGTCACACTTCTTTTAGTTTTGACTTTTCTGTTGCTTTTCATGAGGCAAGGTGATGTTGAGGGTTTTGGCTGAAGACTCTAGAAATTAAGTGCCAAATGTCAATATCAGTTTTTCTATGTTGGCATTAAGCTTTATCTTTTTTAAGTTTTTTATTTTATTTTTATTTATTTTTTGCAGAATTGGGGATTGAACTCAGGCCCTTGTACTTGCGAAAGAAGCACTTATTCTACTGAGCTATCTCCCAGCCCCTAAGTTTTATCTTTTAGTTTCCTGTATTTTTCCTTATTCCAATTGTAAATACACATTTTCATCTCTATTTATGTATCATATCCTTTGGACAGAATGTACTACAAATAAATCAAAGTAAAAATACCATAGTTATGATCCACCTCAGTGAGAGATCTACATAAATTGCTTATTTTTCTGAGAAGTTTTGATTTTTATCTCACTGTATTTTTGTGTATCAAAAACTTTTACATAGTTCATACATGTCTTTGGGATACTGGCAAAAATATGTCACATACATTTTCAAATTATTCAGTCAATTATTCACATCACCATATCAACATGGAGTCAGGGAGTTTTGGACATTTAGTTTATCTTTCCTGGTAATCAAATACTGTCTTATTTTGTTGTGAAGTGTTCAAGATTCATGGGTAAAAGTAGCTGTGCTCCCTGCAGCAATAGCTTTGGCAGTGTCTCCTCTAGATAAGTAGACTACGAAGGAGAATCTATACTTGATACTGTGATATTTTAGTTTTAAATTCTCAAGTATGGATATTCATAGTATCTAATTCAAGTTTTATTATTAGATCAACATAGACCACTTTCATTAGTGGCTTAATAAGCTATTTTTAGTCATATTTCTTTATAGTGCTGATAAGTTTGTTGTTATTGCTGAAAGCTGGACATACTGCATTTTATACTATATGTTTCAGCAATACTTGGTTGTTTTTTTTTTTCCCATTAATTATTACCTGAGTTGGTGTCTTTGTTGTAGATAGCCACTTGTTAAACTCTTTGGTTTTGTTAAATCTTAGTTTTATTTTCCAGCTGTGATTTTAGGTGTCTCCTGTGTGTCTGTATAGCTTATGCGTTAGCTAATAATGTGAGCACAGGTTGTACATGGACACCTCAGTCCTATAAAAGTTGAACAGCTTGTTGATGGATTTGTGTGCAGTTTGATGAGAGCATTCAGGGTTAAGCCAGTTTTTAAATCTGCTTCTTCCAGGCCTTTCCAGTCCTTCCTTATATAGACACAGAATTCTCCAGTTAAGAGAACTATGTGGACAGTTTATCTGAGTCTTTCAAAGCTCTCAGAATCAATGGTTGATTTTCGGAGGAACTATTTTTGCCTTCACTAACATAGGTACTTCTAAGTGGTATATTTTCTACAATCTTCTCTACTATGTCTAAAGGAAATAAAAATGGGAACAAGCATTGATATTTTTGTATATCAAATTCTACTGTATGCAGGACACAAGTTGTTGGTTTGCATAGAAAGGCTCTGCCTGGGAGAAGTTCCTGCTCAGACTGCTGGGAAGAAAAAAACCAAATGGTAGCAGCTCCCAAAAGTTTTTGTCAGTATCCAGTATTTTAGCAACTTTCGTGTCACAAGGCAAAATGATTCATTATTCACATAATTCTAATTAAAAAATCTTAAAGTGTTCCTCCAAAACTGTTTAAAGTGGGAAGTATGTAAAGATAACTATATTTAATATGATCTGGAGAGAGTTTTCAAAGTTATGATGCCTAAGGCCTGCTGTTATTTTAAAACCATCTTTCAGCATATGGAGCTCAAATGTCTGATAGCAAGTATCAAAATACCCATGGACCAATGACATTAAGTTGAGCAAAGAAAAAAAAGGCAGGATTGACAGGCAGCATCCTCCATACCCGCATGTTCTGTTTCAGTACCACTTGTCTCTAACACAGGATTATTATGTCTTATCTGGGGAGAATGGAGCCCTAGGTGTGATGCTTATGAGTAATCTAAACCTTTTTTTTCCCCTTTCCTGAATAGGTGAAAATACGATACCTCTCCTGACTTAAAGGACCTCATGGAACACTAGCTGAGGAAAATTTAGAAAGCAAATTCTTTGTGCATGTATATATCCATATTTTAAATTTTCTACCAGTATATCTTCACAGTACAAAGTAGTTACATTCACCTTGAGGAACTGATACTTATACACATTGCATCTTGAGTAAAGGACTTTTGTATAGATATGGAAAAGCTTGGGGATAGGTAAGGGAATGTCAACTTCTTAGGAACTAGTAGATAAGCAAAAGAGAATTTCCTCAATTCACTTTGAAAGTTTCACAGAAGTATAGACATTTTTTGGCTAATGATGAAATTTTTCTATACCAGTGATTATATATATATATATATATATATATATATATATATATGTATATATATGTATATCAAAGTATCAATATCAAAGTTTAAAAATGTGTTAATGGGAGATTTTTCAGGAAAGCAAAATAACAGCTTTTAAGCACATAATTCATGTGAATATACCAAAGCTTATTGAGTGGCAACACTTGCTATCATTCTTCATATATATATATATATATATATATATATATATATATATCCACAAATAACTATATATAATTCACATGTATGTGTGTAAATGATAGAATAGCACTTTTCAATATGCTTAACTACACAAGTATTTTAGGAGGACATTAAAACAAGACCCAAGCTCTTATAGTCTAATTTTGCAGGGCTTATACAGCGTATCTCCTTCAGTGTGGCTTCCAGTGCACCTATTTGCAGCTGTGTCAGGAGTGCCTTTCTAATTACCACCTTATTTGATCATCTTTGGCAATACTTTGCATCCATTTGTTTCAATGTTTTCTACTTTTTTAGCTCACACATATCAAACACTCAAGCTTTTTAACTTTCTAACATTAAATATCATATTTTTCTTTGTTTTGCTTTTAGAATGACACTGTCATAGATATCAAAGACTAGGAAAAGGAACATCAGTACAGCAACTTGGAAAAGAACAATACTGAAAAAGTTACATGCCTCTTGGAACAATATGCAATGTTTGAATTATTGTAACTGACCTAAAAATTGTTGTGAATCTCATTTTCGTCATTTATCTTTTTTCTCTTTAAGATAGAAGAATAAGACCATGTGGTATATGTGTCCACACCTTATCACCTCCCATGAGTTCCCAAAGTGCTTTGTGATGCTGTACCCAACTGCACACTCCCATCTGCTGTCACTTCATTCTGCTCTCTGTGATCCAGCCCACTCAGTTTTGACTGCTTTCTTTAACATGTCCAGGATATCCTGGCCGCAGGAATTTTGTTCTTTTCCTTAAATATTAAAATGCTTTTCTTCTAGGTAGCCAGATACCTTTCTTTTTAACCTTAATTCTTTGGCCATATGCCATGGCCTCAGTGAAGTCTTTCTTGACATTCTATTTGAAAATGAGTTTCTCGAAGATGACCATGATCAGTTTGGATGCAATTATGTACTGAAACATATACCTAATAAAAAATGCACTCTTCATCTGTTAAAAGAAAAAGGTCAGAAAGATACATGCTTCTTGAAGATTAGTCAACACAGAGAACTCCAAATAAGAAATGGAGACAAACATGTTTTTTGAGCTCTTTAATTTGTTCATCTAGTTTTATTTATTTATTTATTTATTTATTTATATTTTATTTATTTATTTATTTACTTACTTACTTACTTACTTACTTATTCAGTGGGACAGGGTTTTGAATTCAAGAACTTCACTTGCCTGGTAGGCACTTGTGCCGCAGAGCTATCAACCCAGTCCCTGTTGATCTAGTTTTAAGTCTTCATACAGTCAATTGACATCATCACTATAGAATTTGGGTAATTTCTCTGAACTTACTGTTACTGTTGCTTGACAATTGTATCTAAATATGTTCTTTAGTAATAAAATAAAATGTTCATTTTTAAAATCAAAAATAGATACAGAGAATATACTCATTAATATGTGAACACTTTGTGCTATACAAAACAGAATTATTTCTTGTTTGAATTCTGTGCATAAAACTTTTCCTTACTTTTGATTAAATTCTTCTTATTGCTGTCAAACTTTTGGGTGTTGAATGAATGAGTGACTTTATCATCTATAGCCACTTTAAACATGGCTTTCCTTTCATCATAATCTCAATTTCCTGTTGTCTCAAGGTGCTCCAGTAAGAACAGCAAAGTTGTCTTGCTCATTTACTTTTCAATATTCTCAGTGTAACTTTTAATCAAAACTTCATTATTGCATTTTGTGTCATAGATAACTAAAGTGTCCTTTATTAAAAACACAATTTTATGCTTTCTTGGGACACAATAATTCTGTGTTTTGTTGTGTTTGGGTTGGAGAGGTGAATGCATTTGTGAAAACTCACCAAGGTTGTACCTATGAACATTTAATTGTACCCAAGTTTTACAACAAAAAAAAAAGTTGTTTAAAAAATTGACATCTAGATTAAAACCATACTAATATATTCAAGAAGTTTGTTATTTGAACCTTCTTTTAGAACGCATCAAAACTAAAATTGCATTAATTGATGGATAAAATTTTATGTATATACAAACATATATGCATACATTTATCACGTAAGTATATATGTGTGTGTACATATATATGTAGTGTTCTTGGTTGAATCTAGACAATGGTTATTTAGTTGCTTACTGTTAATTGTTCTAAGATTTCTATAAGCTTCAAGCGATAGAGAGGCCTATCAGCAATTGAAATTAATCAGGATAAGTCATATATGTATGGACTAACTCCTCCCAATCGACATTGTCATACTGTATTTAAAACAAGCAATAATAAAAAAGAAAAGTTAAACAATGAAAATCTTCATAATAAATTATCAAGGAAAAATAGTACTATGATCTATATTTTGAAAAGGGTCGCTATTTTGGTCATGCTTGATATTGAATGATATTACTAGCATTCCTTACAAATTTAGGTTTCCTGAAATTGTTTCACTACTTGTTAAAATTTTATGAACAGTACATTACATAATAATATTTTGTGTGATGAAAGTCAATTTTTTTCACCTTTTTCTATGTGCCAGAGAATGTGTTGTGCATTATTTCATTAAGTGCTTACCATGATTCTCAAAAATGATCATTATTTTTATCAAGAAGCTCAAAGATGACCCATGCTTGCACTTATGTAGTAAGCATTGCTGCTTGCTTTCATATATTTCCTGGATACAGTATTTTAACTACTGACTTTACAAAATTTAGTAACTATTACAGGCAAAATTTAAATTGAGCTTTCCTAGTGCCCAAATCTTTATTCTGTATTTCCTTTTTCTCTTCTTGCTTACTTAACTGTTTCTTACTTAAAACAATGAATACCACCACAGAAGTGGGAAATCTGAAAGAATAGTCTTCCTGCTATATTTTGCATTCTATTTTCTGCTAATAATATCAACAGAATATTTATGAGTGTGTAATTTAGTACAGATTTCTAAGGTTTTTCTTGAGTTTAGGCTAAATATTATACCATTGCTATCAGCTCTTAATGTATGATTTGGAGTGTTGAAATTAAAAAAAAAATAACGTAATCATTAAAACTGGCAAGTCCCTACATCAACTTTTACCCTTTTTATTATCTATAAAAAGAGTAGACTGTATGATTTGTAAATGAGAAATGTCAGATATTTAAATATATCTTTTGGTAAGCTTTCCTGACAAGGCTGGCAGGGTGATTAAATATACCTTCTGAGGAAATAACACTACTGAGATATTTGTAATAGTCAAAGATAATAAATTTTATATCAATTTTCAATATACAGTTGATTTGCTTATTTTCAAGCCTGGAAATAGAAATCATTTAACTAGGGACAACTTTCACACAATTGACATCCCTTATGGTGTTCATATATTTTGTAAAGAGAGTAAATTTTTTATTGGACCTTTTTTTTTTTTTTTTAGAACTATGTTAAGTTACACAAAACGAACCAATTGAGAAACATGATTTCCCAAGTGGATTACCACATTCTCTATAACTTAATTTGTTCTGATAATGTTTGCAGCACCAGTACAGTTTTCTTCTGACAAGTCCAATTAGGCTTGGTAGAGCACGGTTATTTCATTTCTCTGAGAAGCAGCTCCACTGCTGATGACAGGATGGACAGTGCAAAAGAAAGATATGGTAAACTTAAGTCAATTAACATTGCACTGCGGTTTATACAGCATTGCACTGAAGCCATAAACCAATGTTATAAAATTTTAAGCAATAGCGTTATTAAAATGCAATTGACTGCATAATGATATGCTGCCTTTTAGCTTTAGAAGTAAAATAATGACAGAAGAAAAAGACAATAAAATCCTCCTCGCATACAAAGGGGAAAGAGACAGATGCAGCTATTGAATTACTAGAGCATTTACTATTCTAAAAGAATACATACCTAACAAGTTGGTCCCTACCATCCCTGTACACTTCCACTTTCCACCATGTGAGAGGACAGAATATCCAAGCATCACCTTGGAAGGAGAATCGGGGTCCTTACTACATACTCTAGAAGCTGACCATGCCTTGATATTGGACTTCTAGCTCCTAGAACTATGAGATATTCACTTATATATTTTGCAAGTGTTTCAGTCCAATGTATTTTATGACAGCAGCACAAGTAGGCTGAGATGTCACTCTTATTAACAGAATCAGAAACTTTCAACACAGTTACCATCTTTGGAGTTTCAGATGTAGTTGCTGAACACTGGACAAATATCTTTTTTAAAAACCATGTAATGGTAGCCTGGATAATGGGCAAAACCTTGTCCAGTTTTCTCAGTTTATTTCTCCGGTTTTTCCTGCAAGGCACATCAAAAGAAGAAAGCTAAAATATTTATAGACTGAATGAGTTAATGGCTTCACTTTCTGAAATTATCTCACAAATTGAAGCTATTTAACATCTAAATCCTGCTTTAAACACTCCCTACAGTATAGTTCCTATGAAGTATAGCTTTTACAAACATCCACTTATGTAACCCATTATTGCAGAATCTTGTAAGAGGTAGGGCACCAATTCCTCTGTGGACACTGGCAGTTTCTTCCTTATGCCATCTGTTTCATTAATATACTTTTCCCCCTCCAGTTTTAAAGTCTTTCTCTGAAGAAACATTATTTTGCATTTCTTGAGATTGTATGGCACTTAAATACATTGCTATGCAATAGGTGTGGGTAAAGCTGCTGAAAGCTATTGAATATCATTGAACTAAAATTTTGAAATTTTCATAATCTTAAAGGAAAAATATAGGTTTATTATTAAACTAATAAAGCTCATATTCACTTCAATAGTATACTAAATTGTTCCTTATGTTTTTCTAATTTTAGGCAACACAGGACTACCTATCATACAAAATAATTACAAAGTTTAAAAAACGAATTCATCAAGTGGTACTTTACCAGTTATGGACTCTGTTACATTTTAGAAAGTCAGCAATTTTGGAGTACAGATAAAAGCTGAGCCTTTTAAACATGTGCTTATTTTATTTTATTTATTTTTGTCTTTTTGAGACACTATGCAGTTCAGGCTGGCCTTGAGCTCACTTTTGTAGCCCAGGCTGGTCTCAAACTCATACTGATCCTCCTGCCTCAGCCTCCCGAGTGCTGGGATTACAGGCATGTGCCACCACACTGGCTAATATGTGCTTATTTTAATGAGTAAATATCTAGCTAAGCCATAAAGTTTCATGCCTCATGAATAATTTTAGTAGCTTAATTATATGATTAGTCATAGGCTAGTAGTATGGCTTGTATCTAGCTGTTCTCCTAAAACCTCATGCCATCATAGGGTAAGGGCTAACTCATGATCCACTGAGATTATGTGTTTTAGTATTCCTCGGATTACGGATGTTAGAACTGCTGGGATTATGGGTGTGACCTGAAGTACATATCGTGAGGCAGAGAGCTTGCATGTATTATGAGAAAGAGAGAGAGAGAGAGAGAGAGAGAGAGAGAGAGAGAGAGAGAGAGAGAGAGAGACTCTGTTGCTCTCTGTTGCACTGGTTGGTTGGTTGCAATTGCTCCACTGCCATGAGTTGCTGCTCTCTGCCATGTGCCAGTTTGCTTTGAAGTCAGCCGAGTATAGACTGAAACCTCCAGTACCTGTGAGCTAAATAAACCTTTCCTTTCTTCATTTTGGGTGTTGGGTATTTGTCTCAGCAATGAGAGAAGAGTAACTAAGACAGAATTTAGTACCGCAGGAGTGGGCTCATTACTGTGACTAACCAGACGTTGTGGATCATGAGGTTTTGGAAATAGCTTATGGGAAGTAATAGGAAAGGTTTGGACATGTTGCCTACTTGCAAAGAGCTGGATAAATTTTGGCTGTATGGTAGAGGAGATTCTGGTCAGAGCTCAGACCAGAAGACTCTCTGGAAGCCTACATATAAAGAATGGCTTATGGGCAGAGATAGGAAAGGTCATCTACATGTGAAGAGTTGGAAAAGATTTGGCTGTTCTGTAGGAGAGATTTTGGTCAGAGCTCACACCAGACCATCAGAAGGCCTACCTGTAAAGACCAGGTTGGTAAGGTTTCTTCTATCAAGAATAACTGCACTGGTTATTGGAATCCAGATGGTTTGTGCTATAGCTGTCTGAATTTTGCTCATGCCCAGAGACTTTGCCTAAGACTGAGAATAAACATGGTTAAACTTTCCAAAGATATTTCAAAACAGGAAACTATTGAGGTGGTGGCATGGTTGTTATTAGGAGCTTTTAGTCAAATCTACGTTGAAATTCAAGAGCAATGAAACAAACAGGCTGATTTAAAATGTTATAAGTTTAGCCAGGAAAGAAGCTCTAATAAAGCTATGGATTGCAAAGATAGAGCTGAAGAGATCTTCATTGCTGGGAAGGAACCAGAGAACTGAAAAGATGGCCTGAGGATATCACAAGAGGTAGTGACTCTCTAACCTTTGTAGCCTCAGAATTGCAAGGGAGAGAAACTTTGCCTTGAGACAAGTTGCCAGTTCCAGAATAGTGGTACTGGGTACACTAGGTTCCAAAATGGTGCTGGCATTAGAATTTGTTTCTCGGAATCAGGGTCAGAGTGTTTCATCAATCCAGGCAATTGACTCCTACAGCCAAGAAAAAAGAAAGCCTGGCCACTGCTCCAGCTAGCAAGAGACCTTGGCATCATCCACATCACATTGGTTTTAGGCGCATTCACAATGCAAGAGTTCTGAGGTTAAGAAGACTTCCACCTTGATTTCAGGAGAAGGCCTGAAGGCCAGGCAGTGTGCTCCTGAGAGGACAGTGTGTGAGGCAGAGTGAGAAGCCAATTCAGTGGAAATCTCAGAAGTTTAGAAAGGCCAGAAATGTGGATCACCTAAGGGAAACTGCAAGGAGGAAACATGGCTGGTTTAAGAGAGAAGCCATGGGAGCTACCAAGAGGGTCATAGGGACAGAGCCATGTAAGGCTTTTAGGGCTCAAAACTCAGTGCAGACTGCTTTGAGTGTTCCAGTTGGTACATTGATATTTAATGTTTGCCTTGCTGGATTATGGACTGGTGTTAGTGCCAGTGTTTTGCATTCTCCTGTTGTTTACAAATTTTGGAATGGTAATGTTTATCTTGTGCCTTTGAATGTTGGATGTGTTTAGCTTTTCTTTTGTACAGGAACTCAGAGTTAAAACTTTGCCTTATATTTTGGAGGAGATTTGAGACTTTGAATTTTCAGAAATGCTGAAACTGTTGGGAATTTGGCCACTCTTTGAGGTGGACTAAAATGTCTTTTGGACAATGGGATGTGCATGAGACTTTGGGGATCCAGTGATGGAATGGTTTGTATCTAATTGTCCCCCCAAAGCCTCATGTAAGCATGGGGCAACAACTTCTAGAGTTTGAGACTAACTCATGATCTACTGGGATTATGTGCTTCAGTACTGCTGGGATTATGCATTTTAGTACTGCTGGAATTGTAGGTGTGGTCTGAGGCAGATATTCTGAGGCAGAGAGCCTGAATGTATTATAAGAAAGAGACAGAGAGACAGATTCTCTGTTGTTCACGGTTGTCCAGGTTGGTTGGTTGCCTCTGTTGCAATTGTTCTACCACCATGAATTATTGCTCTCTGCCATGTTGTCCGTCGCCGTCTCCGTCCCGCGGAAGAAAGCACACGAACACCTTATCTCTGCTAACTCCTTTATTGGCTGGGCAGCGACCTCAATACATGTCCGTCCGAGACGGCTTCCTACCTGTCGCGCGCGTATCACTTCCCGTGCTCGGGCTTATAAGCAACATCTAACCAATTATAAGATTACACGTGGGGATCAGTGATTGGGCAACAGTAAGGAAGCATTTATCAACTACCATATTTGGAGAGGAGAAGAGACTAAGCAAGGCTCAGGAAGCAGGATATGGGCGCCATATTGGACACACGATGGGCGGGGGAGCAGCAGAGGCGGCAGGGCGTAGGCGTCATCCTGCACATCACGGCAGGCTCCCAACACCATGTGCCAGTCTGCTTTGGAGCTGGCCGAGTATGGACTGAAACCTCCAGTAACTGTGATCTAAATAAACCTTTCCTTCATTTTGGGTGTTGGATATTTGTCTCAGCAATGAGAGAAGAGTAACTAAGACATAGTTACAGTGCATTCTCTCAAATGAGCAAAATATTTCTGATAATGAATTCACATATTTTTGTCTGTAGATAAGCTTACATCATAATTTAGATATTAAAATGGTTACTAAGTAAATGGTAACCTATTTCTTCAATAAAGTGTATGAGTATGCCAGATGGTGGAAGCAGCAAATAAGATTAGTAGATATTAATTAAATTCTGGAGACATGATGCAACGATTTTATTAATACTCCACGAAACAAACAAACAAAAAGAAATGCATTGATTGCTAGCATTGGAATTCTATTCTTTTTTTTAATAAAATGTTGACTGTTTATTCTGAGCCAGGCATAACATTTCTATTGCTGCAATAGTATGAACACACTTGATCTGCACAAAAGGAAAAAAAAAAAAAAAGTCACTACTCATTGTAGTTCCTTTTTTGTGACATATTTTTAAATTCTGGCCCTTCTAAGATTACCTTTGCTTTGGAGGCATCATTGCCGAATAGATTATAAGACTGATTATTCCTCAAGGATCACAGAAAATTTCCATCCCCATTGAGTTATTTCTGAAGATTCTTGAGGCATGTGATTACTGCTG
>PVJA010036584.1:0-20980 GCA_004027025.1 Myocastor coypus
GGAGACAAGGCACCAGGCTGGGGTCCTTGCCACATCTAGTGCTATGGTTGTGAATGGGATCTTCCAGGAAACTAAGGTGTAGAGTAGACAGAGGCAAGGACCAAACTGTGGTCCACAGTGAAATACTCTGAGTATAAAATACACACCGAACAGACTTTAAAGTCTATGTGCACAAAAGCCCCATGACCTTTAGGGACTCACAAGGGGAAAACAGTTGAGAATTCATTAATAATCTTTCAGAAAGCAATTCTGGACACTAGTGAGGCAGATCACAGAGGAGTGCAGATATCACTGTATCTAGAATATTTTGGCAGGAAAACAGAGTAGCAGCTTCAGAGACATTGCATTTGTTGTGTGGCAGGAGAGTCTTGGCCAGGTTAATACATGGCACTCCAGCCTTCACTCAGTTCTAGCAAGATGTGGACATGCTTCCTCCCCAATTCACATTCTCATTCCAGCTGCACCATCCAGGGGCCACTGGCCTGCTGACACAAACAGATAAGAAAAATGACCACTGTTATGGTTTGTGTCTAGTTGTCCCCTCAAAGCCTCATGTAAGTCAAGGGGTGAACTTCTAGAGTTTGTAGTCAACTCATGATCCATTAGGATTATGGGCATGAGTGCTGTTGGGATGAGAGGCATGAGTACTATACTCAGCCTGGGGCAGACAGCCTGAATGCAAGTTAAGAGAGACAGGGCTGGGGAGATAGCTCAGTGGAATAGGTGCTTTCCTGGCAAGTGCAAGGTCCTGAGTTCAATCCCTGGTACCATCAAAAAAAATCATTAAAATAAATAAGCAAGTTAAGGGAGACAGACTTGTTCTCTGTAGCCATTGTTACTGCTACTCCTGCTCTCTTGCTCTTTGCTGCCACCATAAATAGATGCTCACTGCCCTGTATCACTCTGCGTTGGGACCAACTGAGTATGGACTGAAACTTCCAGTAACTGAGCTCAATAAACTTTTACTTTCCTAATTTTGAGTGCTGGCTATTTGTCCCAGCAACAAAAGAAGAGTAATTGAGACAGCTTCGCAATGAAATAAGTGCTCTACAATTTAACAAGAAAGGAGTTTGGGCCCTCCATGTTGCTCTTTTTGCTTTAAATCCTAGAGAAGAAAATCAAGAGAAAAACTGGGTATGGAAAGACAGCTAACTGGTTGTCCTGAGAAGATGACACAACACCACTAAAAAGACCTGTGACCAGGTGCTGGCTTCCCAACTGCCACTGTCAGAACATACCGCAGGGAATGTCTATATGGTTGTGATGAACTTTATTGCTAAATGACATCAAACACTACTTGCACCGAATTGCCATAAAATATTTCAACTGCTTTTCCTCCAACTCTCCAGTCCCTGCTGGAAGCAGAGTCAGCCTAAAATTCTAGGGGGGTGGGGGGCTATAAGACCTCATAAACACTCACAAAACAGAAAATGTAAAAGTGATTACAGAAAGCAAGTCATCTGTCAACTGGCTTTACAAATGCTCAACACCTCCATTTCAGAAATATAGACATGATTCAGGCTTTTGTGATATCTCTAGTAGCAAGGAAATGAAAAAATAAATGTCACCTGCAGGTGTGGATAAAAATGTGTATTTCACATGCAAATCGCATAACTTTTATACTTCCCTTATTACTCTCCTCAAAGAGGGAATAATACAAACATCAGGGACCAATTTAACACTTCGCATATAGAAGAGATTTACAGGAACAAAGGAGCCCTCAGTCCATATATATTGGCCTCCTCAAGCACTTGGTGGATTGACCCTACATTTCTGAAAACACAGCAACACCACTGCACTGCAGCAGAGCTTCCTCTTGCTTTGATATACAGTAAGTCTCCAACCTATGAGCATTCGACTTGTGCACTCTCAGATAACAGACTTTGAACTAGAAACATCCTCAGATGCAAAAGAATCTCAGAAGTAGCTAATGCATTGGCCTGACAGTGTCACAGTTGTGCTGCTGTGTGCTTACTGTACAGTGCGACAGTGTTCAGTAGTACGCTGCTCAGTCAGAGCCCAGAACTCCAGAAGCAAGAGGAAAAGCACTGATGATGTGCAGGGGGTGCTGGAAGCACAAAGCAGTGAAATAAGTGCTCTATATTGTATATTTGTATCAAAGGTGTACAGGACTCACTTTGGCTTTTTGGGGTTTTGGGGGTTTTTTAACATTACTTTTTTTTTAACAGTTGACACACTGCATATTGTGCAGGACTCACTTTGGCAGACTTATGAAGGAATCCAATTTACAAATGCTCTCCTAGAAGGGCTCTCATTTATAATTTGGAGACTTAGTGCACCATATAATTTCTTTTCTTCATTAATGAAACATAACTCTGACCTTTTAATTTCACCAAGGTAATGGGGCAATGCATGAAAACAGCACCAACAAATTAAAACTGTGCGCTTATGATAATGGTTCCAATTCTTCATTTCTAGATCATTAGAAATATTCAGCATCTAGAAAGCTCCTAGACAGCTTCCTAGAAGTGAGCTTGTCCTAAAGCAATAAAGAGAAGCTCCTAGAAAGCAGACTTGCAGTATACAGGACCACATAGCAAACAGGCTCCAACACAGGTATTGAATATTGGCTCAAAAGGACAAGTTTCACTTTACCTCAGATAATATGGGATAGATAGATAGATAGATAGATAGATAGATAGATAGACAGACAGACAGACAGACATCTTATACAGTGTTATGCTATGGTTTGTATCTTAAGATCAGTGTGTTAAAGACTTAGTCTCCAGGGGCCCGGCGGGATGGCTCAGTGGTCTAAAGCGCCTGCTTGGGAAAGGTTGGGCAGCTTCAGGGACGGCAGCGGTTTGATCCCGGGCACCACATGCTGCGCCAGCCCTGCCCTTGGGGCGGGCTGAGCCAGCCATAAAAATGAGTGAATAAACAAACAAAGGTTCTGAAACAAGAAAAAAAAAAATAAATAAATAAATAAATAATTCTTTAAAAAAAAAAGACTTAGTCTCCATGAGTACAGGGTGTGAGTAGTCCTTGAAGAGAGAGCCTACTGAGAGGTTTTTTGGTCACTGCGGGTGTGCCCCAGAAAGGGCCATGGAAACCACCCCCCTTTTTTGATTCCTGGCAATAAGGTGAGCAGTTTTGCTCTTCTGGCCCAAAGACCCAAAGCAACAGAGCAAACTGATCAAGAACTGAAACATTCAAAACTGTGAACCAAAATACAGCTTTCCTCTTTGTAAGTATCTTGAACATTTCATTACAGTGACATAAAGATGACTGATAAACACCACCTTGGGGAGTATATCAGTTAATGCCAATCTGAGTTAATGAGTACAACTACACAGTGTGCAGCCACACTCCAGCCCTGCCCAGCCCATGTTGCACATGGATCTGTCTACCCCGCGCCACTGGATCTCTGTTCCAAGCAGGGCCCATCCGAGGCAGAACTCCGCTTGTGTTCCTGTGTAGCACGCACCACATCTAGTAAAGGCTTCCTACGCTCCTAAGACCCAAGGATCAAACCCCCATTGTTCACAACAGCGTTCACGGTCAGCCTCCAGTGCTTTCCAAAGTTTCTCTCCATGAATCCTTTACTCCATGTTCCAAATGTCTATCTCATTATGCAGTGAGGTGCAGGGAAAAATGGGTCACAAGGCAAATGGGCTGCATCTTCCTGGAGCAGCAGCCGTTCCAACCAGTGAACATTTTTACGATAAAATGCTCTCATGTACTCTGAATAGAAGGCCAAAAACCCTACCATTTCTCTTATATAAAAGTCTCAAAATATACTTTACGCTTCCAGCAAAGAGCTTAAAAATGGACATTCCAGGAAACCTCCAGCATGTATTCCCTGCATGCTGCCAGTTTGTTCACTGATGAAAACACTCTGAAGATCCCTGGCTCCCCAGTGCCATCTGGACACAACTCGGGCGCCTATCACAGTTCCTATCGTATCTCCTTTCTAAGTATTTCCCTCACCTTTCTGCCTACCCACTGAACACCAGTCAAGGTAAACACCAGGATGTACACCTTGACTGGTAGACAATGAAATTGCCAACCAGCATTGAAGGCTGAAGAATTTCCTAGCATGAGTCACACACTGTATAGAAATGCCAGGCAGCAAGCTTCCCCTCTGCTCTCACACCCTAAGATCCAAGAGGGCAAGGACTTACCTACCGTTACTTCTATCATACTCCGAAGACTGCTGTTTACTGATGGTTGAACAGAACATGTGACAGACCTTGTTCCACATCAGCATTCAAGAAAGAAAGAGAGAGAGAGAGAGAGAGAGAGAGCTCAAAGGAAAAAGAAAAAACATGGGAGCCCAACCACCTCCTAACAGCTGTAACCGGGCCTGATAGTAGGTCTATATCCATATGACAAGTTTATATTAATGCAGTACACAATGGAAAACAATTCAAACTTTAGGGTAAGGATAATAAAAGACAATGAACACCATGCTTCAACCTCTCGGCATTTCATTCCAAATATTAAGATCTTAAGAAAAACTTCCTACTCAAATGTAATGGTTTGGGGAAACCAGTATTGTGGTGAAAAACAATAAAATAAAACATATCCTTTGAGAAATGGTGTAATAAAATTATACTGAAGAAAATAACATTGGAAATAAAACATCAAAAGAAATGTCCAAACTCTTTTGTGATACTACATACAAGAAAAACAACTGGCTTTACCAAAATAATCAAAATACTAAAAGAAAATGTTCACTCCTGATAAATCAGTACTCCACTTAGATTTAAAATGGATTATAAAAGACAGCAGCATTGACTGATATATATTATCAAGCATATCCTTGGGAAATATTTCTCTCTTAAGTTAAATGTTAGATAAACATTCCTAATTTCCATGGACTACTTTTAGTCATCTGGCTGACAGATATTAATAATTAAGTCCAGTACAAAAGTCCTCTCTGTACCCATCATACAAGCCATAAATGTCTAACTTACTGTGTCTATTTTGAAATGAATCACTTATACTGGATACAAATAGTATTAAGAATTTTTAAATCCCTGAAGAAGTCAATTTATGTATCAGATACACATTACAAATTACCCTTGCAAAATCATTCACTTTAAAGTCTACTGCTAAACCCCTCAGTGGTTTGCTTTAGTATTTCTCTTTATCTTATCATCACAAATGCAGCCATCTCTCAGTAAACAACATAGAAGTGGGATACGCTATAATCTATGAAATGGATTTTTCTAGGACCTACAATATGCTGTATTTGCCCAATGTTCCTCCAAAGTAACTTATGCAGAACAAACTACAATTCGTTTTTTTAAAATTTACAGATCACAATACACTAAAGAGCTATTTTCCCCACCCATCATTAAACTTTTCTTATGCTTATACCTCTACCTTGAAAAAGGGACCCATTCTACAACTGCTACTATTATGCCAAGCATGAAGAGATACAGATTTTTGCCCTGTACAATGTTTTTTGTCCTCAACTCGCTTACCTAGGACCAGACTGAAAAAAGCATCAAATAAAGGCCTCAGTACAAGGAGATCTAAAAACTATTTATGTTACACAGTACCTCAAAAGTCAGAAGATGGAATCAGTGGAACCACTTAACACTCAAAGTAAAAAAGCAACTGTGGTGAGCCAGGATTCATTTACATATTTACTCAAAGCATAAGAGAGCAAAGGTTTTCTCAAAGAAATTCCCACAGCCAAACCCAGGACAGATGTTAGAAAGAGGAGATACAGAACACATGAAACTAAATTAACAAAGGAGGATTTGTTTTAAAATTCACTAAGAGAAAAGAACACACATCCACCAGTGAACATGAAACCATGGGCCAAAACAGAGAATATATTTATACACATGAACCCACAGGCAAGGATAGATGGATGGGTGGCTAACATTATCTATCTGTCACAATAAATGCTTCAGTACCACTTATGTACCTTAGCAATTTCAACTGTTCTTGAGCACTGCTAAAGGCTCACAAGCTATAAAATTAATCTTTCCAGGGTATAAATTTTGGTTATTGGCAGTCTGATCTAAAGAACTTGGCTGCCACTGCACATGGGACCTGTGTCCCTGTTGCCCTACCATGGCAGTTCCCGAGACCAATGCCAATAGTATGGTAGCAACCCAACCACACTATGTGTATGAACAACCTCAATGAGAAGATCAAGATAAGCGAGCTGAAGAAGTCCCTGTGCACCATCTTCTCCCAGTTTGGTGAGGTCCTGGTTATTTTGGTGTCTTGGAGACTGAAGACAAGAGGGCAGGCTTTTGTCATTTTCCAAGAGGTCAGCAGTGCCACCAATGCCTTGAGCTCCATGCAAGGTTTCCCTTTCTATGGCAAGCCGAGGCACACCCAGTATGCCAAGACTGACTCGGATATCACTGCCAAGATGAAGGGCACTTTTGTGGAGTGGGACCACAAACGGGAGAAGAGGGAACCCGGGAGCCAGGAGACGCCAGCTGCCAAAAAGGCTGTGCAGGGTGAGATGGCAGCTCCTATGGTGGGAGCCGTCCAGGACCCTGTCCCAGGCATGCCACCCATGACTCAGGCTCCCCGCATCATGCAGCCAGGCCAGCCACACTACATGCCACTTCCTGGCATGCTCCCACCTGTGGGCTTCACACCAGGCCGATTCCTCCTGGGGCCATGCTCCCACAGCAGCTTATGCCAGGGCAGATGCCACCTGCCCAGCCTCTTGGAGAATCCACCAAATCACACCCTGTTCCTGACCAACCTGCCAGAGGAGAACAACAAGCTCATGTTGTCCTTGTTTTTCAACCAGTTCCCTGGCTTCAGGGAGGTCTGCCTGGTACCCAGGCAGCATGACATCACCTTCATGGATCTTGACAACCAAGTAGTCTGGGCTCATTCGAGATGTCCTGCAGGGCTTTAAGACTACCCAGAATAATGCCATGAAGATCTCCTTTGCCAAGAAGTAGCACCTTTTCCCCAAGCCTGCCACTGCCCTGTTCTGGGCCACCTCTCCCTTCTTTGGCTCAGTCCCCAAAGCTTAGTCCCCCTGTGGAGGCCTTCTTGTGTGTGAATGTGTGGTCACCACACAGCATTGTACCCAGAGTCTGTGCCCAGACATTGCACCTGGGGATGTTAGGCTGGAATTAAAACGGTTTTTGAGGTATATTTTTTCACACAATATAAAATAAAATAAATTTTGGTTATTGATAAAACAGATTCCAGCCAATCATGCAGGCTTTACAGTCGGTATGGCTTTAGTGTAATCACCAAACTATATAAACTTATTTCAAAGAAGTGAATTTTTCAGGGGAAGATCTTTGGATATAGCTTAGTCATAAAGCATATGCTCAGCATAGTGTTAGGCCCTGGCTTAATCTACACAATCCAAAACAAAAGTATATCTCTCTGAGGAAAATGGCCCCAGAGAAAAAGGCAAACACTAGCACTGTTGACTAAGATGGACAAGAAAATGCAGAGTTGAACAATAAGTATATTTCTTAACCAAAAAGTTCAAATTTCTGGTAACTAAAGGGACACAATATGGAATTTACCAGTAGATCAATCACCTGGCGTGGACTCTGTAGAGTATGAGGTGATGAATGAGCATCATCAACAGAGAAACAGAAAATTCACATGTTCACAGCTAGGAAAAAAAAAATTAATTCAAAAACTCAGCTAAAATAAGGAAATATACAATGAAGAAAGAACAGGTTGTCAAGAGCTTAGTCAGAATGAGCATTTCCATGATGTCACAGCAAGCAAATCAAGGCCACCAAGTACAGTGTCCATGGATTCAGTAAAGATATCACTTCACTCCAAATTAATAGGCAAGGTAGGGCAAGTCAGATAGCTCAGTGACCAAAAGCATCTGCTTAGGCAGAGCACAGCCAGGGTATGATTCTCCAGTGTGTCGTGCCAGTCCCGCCCCCAGTGGCACACTGAGACAGAGATTGAGACTGGGCATGGTGGCATGCACCTATACTCCAGTACTTGGGAGGCAGAAACAAGGAGGATCACTACGAGTCCAATCTACATAGTGAGACCCTGTAGACCTTGCCCTAAATACATAAACAGTAGTAGTAGTAGTAGTAGTAGTAGTCGTAGTCGTAGTCGTAGTCGTAGTAAAAGTAAAAGTACTAGTAGTACTACTACTAGTAGTAGTAGTATAGTAGTTTACTATAATGGCTACCAAATCTTAGTGAAATTTCCCCTGCAAAGATAGACAAAAATGGTCTGCAAATTATACAAAATAACAAAAGAATTAGAATGTTAAAATATTTTTTTAAAATAGAAATCATGTAGAAACCGTTGATCTGATTTGAAGAGTTACTAGGAAATTAAAATTGTGTGCTATTGGTAACTAAATTAAGATATAGATGAACAGAACCCAGAAGGAGCCCCACACAAGTGTGGCCAAATAATATTTTTACAAAAATACAAAATCAAAAAATACATATATACAAAACCAACTCCGTGGAGGAATGGAAGTCTTGAACTCAGGGCCCTTCGCTTGCCAGGCAAGCACTTATTCCACTGAGCTATCTCCCTAGCCCAGGAATGGAAGTCTTGCCACTGAATGTAATTGGATACCAACTGACTAAAATAGAAACTTAACTTAAATGTCTTGCCTTATATAAAAATTAACTCAAAAGGGAACATAAACTTAATGTGAAACACAGAACTAGAAAACTTTTAAGAGAAAATGTTCAAGCCAACATCTTGGTGAAAAATTCCTCAACAGGAGACCAGCAATAAAATCCACAAAATAAAAATATCAATAAATTGAGCTTCATGAAACTAAATGTACGAGTACAAAATTATATTAAAGGGGAAAAAATGAGCTTCATACTGGGAGAAAACATTTACAAACCACATATTTGATAAAGAACTCCTATCCGGCATTAATAAAGAACTTTCAAACCTGAATATTTAAAAAATTCCATGAGTAAAAAGCATGAGGAGACATTTTACTGAAAAGAATTATACAGATGGCAAATAAGCACATGAAAAGATGTTCAGCATTAATAGGCATTAGGGAAATGCAAATTTAACAGCATGATACGATATCTCTACACATTCCACGGAACAGTTAACTTTAAAACAGTAACAATTCAAGTGACAGTAAGGACAGAGAGACCAGAGACATCTCGCCCACCACGGAATGTGATATATAATTCCAGAGCCACTATGAAAGGGTTCAACAAGTGTCTCTGAGGACTAAATATATACTTAGCAGGCTGCCCATCAATTATATTCCTGGGCATTTACCCCAGAAAAATAAAAACACATGTCTAAATAAAAGCTTAAAAAACATTATTCACAGGAAATTTTAATTATATTAGGCACAGTGGTTCTCAACCTTTCTAATGCCATGACCCTGCAATGCAATTCCTCATGTTTTGGTGACCCCAAACCAAAAAATAATTTTGGTAGCTACTTCAAAACTGTAATTTTGCTACAGTTATGATTCGGAATGTAAATACCTGATATGCATTATGTATTTTCTGATGGCTTTAGGCAACTCCTGTGTTTTGGTTGTTCAACCCCCACCAGGGTCACGACCCACTAGTTGAGAACCACTGTATTAAGGTAATACATGTGACCTCAAAATACAATCAATGCTAAAAATTTTTAAAAACATCTATTGTATTACAGTAAAAGACACATTGCCATTAATCACCCTAAAAATGCTTCCCCCTCAATCTGAACACACTGATCCCATCACTCTCAGAACTTTCTGAAGTATTTCTGGATGTTGTCTTTCATGCGAATCTTTACGTGCCTGTCTAGAAGTCCTAAATTGATCCAAAACATTTAGGGTACTTTCTGTCAAATAAAAACACTATGGCATATCTGTACCCATTTCACTCATCAGATCTGGAACTGTGCAACTTCTAGGTCTTCCTCAGACTCAAAATGACTATGGAAGATAAATGTTTTAAGTCAATTCAGGATATCAAGGCAGCCATAAAGAACAAAGATATGAAAGAAGACTTTCAAAACCTTCAGAAAGTGGCGAGAACAATGAAATAAGTGAGTTCAAAATGAGGGGAAATATTATGAGAAGGACTCATAATAATGTCTCTTCTTCAAAATATTCTTTTTTAAACATCCTCCTTATTTTTGAGCTGAGAGATAGTTCAGCTACATAAGCACCTGCCTGGCAAGCATAAGGGCCTGAATCCAATTCCCAGTATCACATGCCATGCTAGCCCCAAAACCAGGTGTGGTGTCACATGCCTGTAACCCCAGCACTAGGGAGGCTAAGACAGGAAGATCACTGAGTCTGAGCTGTGTAGTGAGGTCCTGTACAGAATGAATGAACGAGTGAACGAGTGAACAGATGAACGAACGAACGAACGAACGAACGAACAAATGAAATGAAAACCTCTTCGGCTGAGGTCACTTAAAAGTGATCCACCTTATGCTTGATCATGCTACATATCAGTCAAAAAGTGAAAACAAAATGTCCCTCCAGGAGGTGAATGGCCCCAAATGTGGCCAAAATGTGTTACAGCCGTACCATGAGAAAGGCATTGTACTGCATGAGGAATGTTAACCTCAAGAGGCCACACACATTGTAGCTCATTCAGCTTATGTAAGACTCTCAAATGACAAAACTATAGATCTGGAGAACAAATGAGGGGCTTCTAGAGATTAGAGGCAACAGTAAGGCACACAGATGTGACAATAAAGTGACAGCACAAGGGAGATCTTTGGGGGATAGAACAGTTCTGTGTTCTTTTTTTTTTTTGTTTTTTTGTTTTTTTTCTTTAATTTATTTATTTATTTTCTTCTTTCAGAACCATTGTTTATTCACTCATTTTTATGGCCAACTCAGCCTGCCCCAAGGGCAGGGCTGGTGCAGCATGTGGTGCCGGGGATCGAACCGTGGTCCCTGAAGCCTCCTAAGCTTTCCCAAGCAGGCGCTTTAGACCACTGAGCCATCCCGCTGGGCCCCTAGTTCTGTGTTCTGACTGAGCTGACTACATGCACCTAACGCCCTGTAAGGTCTAAATAATTTTAAGATCACATATGTAAATTAAAAATAAAACGTCTTTCAGTAAGGGGGCCCTACCTACTGGTTTGGGGCCATAGAACTTAAACAATCCATGTTCCTAAAACAAAGGCCTGGCTTGAACAAACATTTCATCTCAGGCCTAAGAGCATTCTTATAAAATAGGTTAGTTAACATAGTTAAAACCCACCTGTTCTTGGCTTGAGCAAAACATCTCCTCTCTGGCCTAAGAACATTCTTATACAATAGGTTAGTTAACTAAAACCCACCTGTTCTTGGAATACAACTAAAACCACAGAGTTAGCCAAGTAATTGCCCCTTTTGTTCTGCTCCTCTTAGTTACCTTGGAAACTCATATGTTCCCAAGCCCACCAGTTATTTTAAAGGTCAACCTAAACTAACCAATACGATTCGCTTCTGTAACTTGCTTGCTCCCTCCCCCATTCTTGTGGTTTTGGCCTTTAAAAACTGTGTCTACTACACTAAAGGCGCGTTAATGCATAACCAATGAGGGAAACAATTACAAAATATGTACTTCCTGTGACTCCAGAATCACTGCAACCTAAAATGTTTTCCAAAATTAAGTCGAAAAAAAAAAAAAGTACTATTATATTTACTACCAAAAGTTAGCTTCCAGTGGAGGATTTCTGTACTTAGTTATGATGGAGGAGGTCCTATTGAATTAACCTTTCCACTCTGAGTGTAACTACAAAACTGGATAAAATAGAGGATTATGTGAAGATCCTATGGAACAACCAAATCATGGGATATAATGCTTTTGCACACAATTTTCCAAGGAAATTTGGGCAGTATCACATTGAACTAAGATCTTGTTAGCCACATAGAATCTAGGAAAAGCCCATGGACTGAGATTCTATCTTGGAGAAGATATTCACCTATGAGAAGGAGTAGTTGGGAAACAAATACACTTCCACTGTGTGTGTGAATAAAATACATAACCATAACTGATGAACATGGGACTGATTTGACATAGATCTTGAAGGAAATCTCACCTGCCTGACCACTGCATTCAAGCTTCTGGCCTTTCCTAGTCTTATTAGAGACAATTTAGAAACTATTTTAAAATGCAAATGAAGGATGTTTGATAATAAACCTATGACATCCCATAAGCACTTAACAAACAAAAGGGAGTGGCTGTATTTTGGCTGCATGGCACAATAGCATTCATCGGTCCTATCCAGCACCTAGGAAGTAATGCTAACCAATAAAAACATTAGCCTAGCACATGCTTAAGCCAATATTCATAGCATTCATAATAACCCAAGGCAGCCACAAAGCCAATTACGTATCCAAATTAAAAAGATGCTTCAAAACTTACTAACTAGTCTCCAAGTAAAAACACAGCCTTTATCTCCTCTAATTTACAGTAGCTTTCCTTTTTCCTACCTCACTCATGTGGAACTCTCTTATGCACTCAGTATTTCATAAGTTTATAACACCAAAGAATCTCATCAAAAACACCCTGGCAATAACTTTTCTCTTTTTTTCCAATAAAAACAGGCTTAATTTATCCAACCTATAAAGTAGACTCTTTATCCACCATATCGGTGTCCTTTTTGGAAACGGTGCTGCTAAATTATGCTGAGGTCTTAATTCCTAGAACATGAACAACAAGCAAAAAAAAAAAAAAAGGGTGCCATTACTCATTTTCTCTTTCTGGCAAGATCTGCAAGTGTGTCTCTTTGATTTATTCTCCAGACTCTGCTTTGGTCAGATTCTGGTTTGCTCTATCATTCATGCTCAAGACCAATGGCACCATCATGGCAACCAAGACTTTAGCATTCATTTCTGTATCCCACTAAGTCATCTATATAGCCCCTTCTGCCAAACCCTGAGCATCAGACTCCCCATCATCAGCAGAAAATAAGGGCATGCCCATAACCCCAGCCACTCCAGAGTCTGAAACAGGAGGATCTCAAGTTTGAAGCCAGTTCAGGAAACTTATCAAGACCCTGACTCCAAATTTCAAAATCAGGGCTAAAATGTGGCTCAATGGAAGAGTGTTGGCAACTGGAAATATACAAGCTTTGGTTTCCATGCTGTGAATGCCTCTTTATGCCTGGCAAAGAATACTGGCAGCCCTGGGAACAGAGGGCACCCCAGGAAGGGCGATGAGAGCACGTCACCCAAGGCATCACTGGCTAAAGAAAATCCTTCAAAAATCACAGGATATATAACTTTGATTGGTATTTGACATACACATATGGGCATATAGTACATGGATGTTATGGTATGACATGGTATATCTAATCTGATAAGGGCAGAAAATGACCTTTGTCTTAATGATGTCTTTGGTATATAGTATGCCTGTAGTTTGACCAGCTGTAAACAGATTCTACAAAATAATCGTCTCAAAGGTAGATTCCTTTAACGAGAGAGTTGTAGGCACTAAAGAGATTAAGATATATGCTCTATTGTTAAATGTAGACATTTGCTGAAAGCTTTTACTTTTAAATGATAGGTGTTGAGTATAAATGTACTGTAAAATTTGCATATATAAGTGTTAGATACATTTACTGTTAAGTCTCAATGCTTTATAAGCTATAAATCACATTGCAATATAGTGTCAATTATAAAAAAGGTATGAAGAATATCTCTGAAAATAAAAATTGTTTAATTTTCTGAAAAAAAAAATCACTGAAGATTGTTTAGCAAGCTAAGCCATTTATCACAGGAGGATAGCTAACGGCAGTGGCTATTAGCAGAATCATTTTGTTTCCCTAAGATATTGCAATGTTTTCCCCTGATCTGATCTCTGAGGAAATCATTCAGTTCTGTTGCTAACTGACCATTTCCTTAAAAGTGATTTGCAATTACCTGTAAGGTATGCTTTAACAAATACAGAGAATATCTAAAATTTTTACAAATGTATTATAGTAAAAGACACTGTGACATAAAAAATCCTCCAAAATACCCCTCGCTTTGAACACTCTTACCCCACTGCTACTGTCACTTTCTGAAGCAGTCCTGGAAGTCATCTTTTACATCTTTAGTTGCACTGTGAAGGCTGCCTCAATGTCTTGAGTCAATTCAGAACATTTACCCCTCAAGGTTATTTTGAGTTTGAGAGACAACCAGAACTTACACACACCAGTACCAGACCTAATGAACAAGGCTGATCAGGACACCCCGTAATGACTGTCACAAGCCTGTCCTCCTTTGGGACCGCACTCAGCAGCAGCATTCACCATGTTTTTTATCACTAAGGACACCCTCAAAAGAGATTCCCAGAAATGCTCCAGGAAATGGCAAAAGTGTAACAATTCCCCACAGCAAATGTGCTAATTATGCATAACAAACAAATACTAATCCAAAAAAGAAAAAAGCGGCAAAAATGATGGGATAAATGTGTATGAACCAAAGAGTATTTTGAGGGGAATTAATAACAATGTAACATTTAGTATAATGACTATAAATTTTAAACAGGTATCATAATTTTAAAGCAGCCTTTGCACATAAATCCTACAATCTTTTTGAGTCAGTAGATACATTTTTTAAAAAATCACTAGCAATATGAACTTTTTCCACTCACCTTAATGAGATGTGCTTGCTTTCAAGCCTAGCTAGATTACTTAATCACCAGCATGCTGCAACATCTAAACAGAACACGCCCAACTTAGAATCAAGAAAGCTTTATTGAGCTCCAATTTTAATTACTCACCAAAAGGTCCCCAATGGAAAATGAACTTATGCAAAGATGAACCCTCTCAAATTAGGTAAAGCAACAAGTAATTAGTTATCTGTAAAACAAGGGGCAATGCCTGGGCTTCTGTCTGGTGCAGTATTTCAAGCAGTACAGTGATCACACCTCCTTCCATACAATCTTAGATTCCAGTCTTCTCATTAGACAAAACCAGCAAATAATTAACTTTTGCTATCATCTTCATCTTCAGGGTTCCACAAAGGCCCATGTATTAAAGACTGAGGCCCAGCCTGTCCAACTGGGTAGAACCCTTGAGAAGTAGGGCATAGTGGGAAGTCTTCAGGTTACTGAGGATGTGCTGCAGAAGAGTGGGACCTTCGCCCCTTCCTCTGCCTCTTTCCCTTCTGAGCCATGAAGCTCTGCTCCACCACACGCTCTCACCATGATGTACTATTTTGCCACAGGCCCAAAAGCAGCAAGGCCAATGGTTCCAGACTAGCAATTAGAAACATATGATCCAAATGAAACCCCTCCTCTTTGCAAGCTGATTACTGCAGGCATTTGTGACAGCACTACAAAGCTTCCTAATGCGACTTTCTTAGACCACTGTTTCCACTTCCTCTCCTCCTCCACATCTGCAGTACAAAGAGCATCTAAGTTTGCTTCTCTCACTTACAGCCACCCTCTCACCGCCGTCTCCTGAGAATTGGCATCTACTTTCACCTTCCTCTCAGGAACTCCAATGAACCTGTGGTGGTCAAATCAGTCTCAGGAGTCACCTTCCTTACCACCTTTGTTCCTGAGCCTCTATAAGCTCCTTCCTGAGGTCACGTCCACCATGTTCACGGCTTGGTTATTACACTAATGGTGTCCTGTCAGCCTCTGTGACCTCATCTTCCCTCTAAAATGCTATAGCCACATTTTCACAGCTGTTCTAACAAAGTGCTACTATCCAGATAGTTTCACAGCAGACACTCATGCCCTCACAGTTCCATGGGCTTGAAAGCCAAGATGGAAGTGTCACTGACTGAGCCATTTCTCCAGCAGCTAACGGAGAATAAATGTTTGCAGCTGCTCCCTGGCCTCTGGAGTCGCGGAGTTCCTTAGCCACAGTGCTCTAACTTTCACACGAGGCTATCCTATGAGTCTTCACATCTTCCTTCCACTGTGTGTCTGTGTCCTAATCCCCTCTCAGCACAGGGCAGCAGTTGTATGGGATCGCAAGCCAACTTTCATGATCTCACCTAAACTTGATTATAACTGGAAAGACTTTTATCCAAGGACAGTCACCTTTTCAGGTACTAAGGAATTCCTATGTCAACCTGTCTTTTCAGAGAAACAAAAATAAATCCACAACATATTTCACAGTTAATCCCAAACAAGCCCCACTGCCTTCCCCTAAAATTTTCCCTTTCTCCTGATTTATGAATTATGCCATCACCTTCTGCATCTCCTGCGCTTACCTTTATCTTTGTCCTCTAGTTACAATCTGATCAGTTGTCAACCCATAATCCCTTGTATGGTGTCCCCTACACCTTCCCCGTACTGCGCTCCCTGTTGCCACCCAAACATAAGCCTGAAATATCTTGCACCAACTCTGTGGCAACTCTCCTAATAGGCTTCTTAGCTCCAGTCTCTCCAGTTTTGCTCCATCCCAATTTATCTTCTAAATCGCTGCCACATTAATCTTCTTAATGGACAGCTCTGACCCACTTCTCTCCTGTGAGAGGGAAAAAGGGGAAGTAAATGATTCCAAGGCCCCTCTTGCCTTATGAATTAAGTAAAAGCCCTTGATGCTGCTCTCCAGGCACCCCATGCTTCCAGGAATGCCACCGCTCACACTCTCATGTCAGCCTTCTCCTCCAATATGTCCCCAGGTACTTCCTGCCTGATGCCAAGGACAGTGGGCACTCTCCAGGGATAAACTTCAAAGAGCCTAAGGAAAGGTTCGTGTGCCAAGGAGTAGGATGAACCAAAGCCAGATCCCGGAGAAGGTGGACAAGTAGTGACCAGCAGCAATGGAGACCCCTTACTTACCCTCGTGAGGCTCCACAGAAGGACATAGAGGAAGCAGATCTTGCTGGTCACAGAGCACAGCCATAGATGAAATCTCTCTGGGGCAGGGAACCAGAAGGAACCCACAGCCTCCCCTTGCATTCTCCTTCCAGTGCTCCTCCTTCTTAATTCATCAAAATCCTACCCATCCCACCCTCCTGGTAGGAGGCATACCAATGAAATGAAAGAAAATATTTTTATAAGAAAGTAAAAATATGATTCAAATATCAAATGCACACACGGCAAAGATTGCAATTCATTAATAAAAGAGCCAGCATGATGTCCCAGAAGGCTTGAAGGAGACACCAAAAAGACACAAACACCAGAGCCCACAAAGGAATGCTGGCAGAAGGCGTCAGACAGTGGAAAACTGCCCAAGAGCTGCGCCCACCCCTCCAGCCACACCTGCACTTTCCATCGGATGCAAGGTTTCAGAACCCTTACTGTGACTTCATAGAGTTGTTAATCAGCTCAAAGACAAATAAGAGGCAGAGACAATCCTAAAGGATGAATAGGAATTCATCCACAATTCCTCTTTTCTCATTAATCCAGTCTTTCCAGTTTTTCCTGACAGAAGAAGGGAGGGAGGGAAGGAAGAAAAGGGCTTTGGCATCTGCTAGATTGTAACTGGCCAGCAACATCACTTACTCATAAATTGCCCTTGAAAAAGTATCTCAATTCCCTGCAACTCAGTTTCCTGATTTGTACAGATGCAATTAACAGCTTTATAGATCAAGTGAATTGTTCCAGGAATCCAGTGAATTACGGCAGTCCTGTCTGAGCTGAGTGAGTGTCGCCAACACATTTGTCCTTTCATTTCCCTCCACTACAAAACCATGGGGTTGGACCACGATTCCTGAGTTCCTCTTCAGTCTAAACATTGTTAACTGTCATTTACACTCTACCCTGAAGGCTTGCTTGGACAATCACACTCACAGGCTCTCTATTTCTCCCTGTTTAATACCCTTCCCCCTTATGTCTATTCTGCAATAGGACCAACAGGACATGGGTTCTCCTTGCTTCTGCATTCCACCTGCCAGAGACAGAACAAAGTCTCAGAATGAAGGAACCAGCTCAGATCTACTTGAGCGTCAGCATCCAGCAAGGTGCACAGCACACAGTAGGCCGTCAACAAATGCTGCAGATTTAGCCCATGAAGAGACAAGACACTGAAGTAGGGAAGAGTGACAAACAAGACTCTTTATCCTTTATCTGTTTATGTCCCCTTTGGTGAAGGGAAGACTCCAGGTCAACAGATTTTGCCAGTTTTCCTGGATATCACCCCTCCCTGACAGGTGATAATACTGCCCAGGAGGTAGCATGAAGATAACACCCTTTCACTGCCACAAGAGGAACAGGAGTAGACTGCCTACTGTAAGCTACTGTGATGGTCACCAAGCAGACATTTTATGGCAGCTTGCAATTCATTTTGACTCCATATGAAATGTTCTCCTGATGATTCAGAGACCCCACAGGCCAGGACTTATGAGCCGAGCATACCACCTACTCGTGGGCATTGTTGTTAGAGATATGTCACGTCAAACATGTCCTGAAGCAAGGAGGACTGCCCCAATCATTCTGAAATGCTGTTCTGTCCTGAAAGGGATAAAGACATTGTGTCTTCCCTATTACCTCACAATCATTGCATGCCCCTGAAGGATAGTTGTTTAAAATAGTATCAACAGTACCTGTAGTATTTTTAATATTTTATAATGTTTTCCTCTCTTAGCCCACTCCCCCCCAAATTCCAACTGTTCTCAAAATAAAATGAATCAAAATTTTCCAGAACTTTAGGCAATGAATTGTGGAACATTTCAGTGATGGAGGTGACATCTTGCTGACACAGTAAGGCCTGTCTTCCCTGTAGCTGCACGTTCTGGTACCGCCTTAGGAAATGTCTACATTTCATGTGGAAGAAATCTGCTTTTCCCACCATGGGCACTATCTGGTAGAGGTGGAGTCTGGGAGCCCTGTCATGGTGACCTTTGTCACAGCGTGTCCTCCTCTGCCTTGTTCACTGGATCTGGCCATGTGACTTCTGGCTCTTTACCAAAGTCAAAATAGCTATGAAAAGTAAATGTTCTGAATCAGTAAGGACGTGGAGGCAGCCACAAAAGCACAGCTGAAGACACTCATGAAAGAGGCCTTAGGAAATGCTTCATGATGGAATGAGTGTGTTAGAAAGCAGGAGAGTACTTTGAGGGGGTTAACGTCCATATGTGCTTTAGCGCTTTTTAGATGAAGTGTTAGCTGTACTTATTGGGCACACCTCATATGTCCTCTTCTGCCTCCAGGACACTTCCTAGAAACTGGGCATAGTGTTATAAACAAAGCAGATGCCTGCCCACGCACCCAAATTAAGGCAACAGAGTAAACTTTTCAGGCCTCTGCCACATTCTGTATCTATTACTCAAAACATTGTCTCACAAAATCAATTCAATTCCACAAGCATTAGACCCTAGGTCCAGATACCCCTTGAGGTGCTGGTAGTGGAAGAAATTCACGTTTAATATCATAAAGGATGTTCCTAAAAGATAAGAAGAGCACCCAATCACCCTTTTATTTTAAGATATGTGCATGTCCAGCAGAAAGGGATCTATATGTCTTCTAATGTTGGGTGAATGTTACAGAGCCAGCCACTGATCCAAAACCATAGCTCTATGTTTGTATCTGCAAACTCTGTTCAGGTGACTTAACATCTCTGTCCCAACTTAAGAAGGATTTTGTTAGGATTATTAAAAAAAAAATACGTGAAATACTTAGAGCAGACACAGGAAATGGTATGTGTTAATGAACCAACAGCAGCGGGTGGGGAATTTATATAAAACCACTCGGGCCTCCTGCTGAGCCCTGCTGGGGAAGGGGGTTCCTCAGGACTGATGCTGTATTTCAGACTAGAAGGTCCCAGACAACCTCAAAAGGCATACAGACACCCTTTGCCCTAAACAGTAAGATGGCACTGATTTGCCTGCAGCCAAGCCACTCTCAAAACAGAGTCTCTGATGTCCTATCTGCCTCTTTTGTCCTCATCTCAGAATGTGACCTATCAGCCTTCCTCTACTGCCCGTAGCAGAAACCCCACTTCGCAATCTTTGCTGTCTTCCCACCTAACAGATTCTGACCTTTCTTTTTCCACTAAAACACACTGAGTGATTGTCATATTTAATTGGGAGATGAGGATCATTAGCCTGATCTATTTTCCAGAAAAGGTTTCTTAAACCTGTTCTTGTAGATAACACTGCACTAAGAATCATGGAAAACTAATGTGCCAGCATGGCCCTCCCCATCCCTATGAAGCATTAGGCACATGACAAAAAGTACAGAACTAAGAAGCTCAGTAGATAGAGAAGCAAAATGAGAGTTGGTTGCTGCGATCCGATAAGGTCCTATGAAGGATAGAGAAAACCAAGGCACACAAGGGCCCAGGATAAAGGGCAGACTAGATATGTCAAGAATCTGAGCTGAGGGGTTTGAGCACTTCATTAAAATGGCAGAAAGAATCAGGGCAGTTTGCCTCCCTGGGGATGTTGGATGATGAGAGCTGGAACAAGTACTATCAAGCTCTGGGGCCAGCAAGATGGTTCAGAGGTCTAAAGCACCTGCTCAGGCAAGCTTAGGCAACCACAGGTACCACAGTTCAATCCCTGGCACCACATGCTGCACCAGCCCCACCCCCAGGATAGGCTGAGCCAGCCATAATACAAAAAAAAAAAAAAAGGAACTATTAAGCTCTGGTCAATATTTATCTCTCACCCTACACCACCAATTAATCTACTGAAATCCTAGGATTCAAGGTGATGGATGGTATTAAGAGGTGAGGCCTTCAAGAGGAATTAATGTTCTTGTCAAAGAGATTCCTTCCATCTCTAGCTCTCAAAGCTAGATGAAGTCCTTTTTTTTTTTCTTTTTTTTGTAATACATTTAGGGCAGGGGATACAGGGTCTACAGGGTCTCACTACATAGGTCAGACTTGTAGTGATCTTCCTGTTTTCAGTCTCACAAAGTGCTGGGATTACAAATATGCGCCATCACTTCCTGTCTCAGTCACCAGCTCAGCACACCCTGTGGGCCAAGCCAGCATGGCACACTTGGGATCGAACTGCAGCTGCTGGATGAAGTCATTATTAAGTCTTTTCAGCTGCCAGGCGTGGTGGCGCACGCCTGTAATCCCAGCACTCGGGAGGCTGAGGCAGGAGGATCGGTGTGAGTTCGAGACCAGCCTGGGCTACAAAGTGAGCTCAAGGCCAGCCTGAACTGCATAGTGAGACCCTGTCTCAAAAAGACAAAAAAAAAAAAAA
>PVJA010036585.1:0-20979 GCA_004027025.1 Myocastor coypus
CTCCTCCTCCTCCTCCTCCTTTCTTCTTTTAAAGAAAATGTCACATACTTAGAAAAATTCTAGGATTCTGGTACAAATTTATGTAAGAAAATAACAAAATTCTCTGTTGTCTATAAGTGGTGCTATAGCTAATTAAGGGCGAAATTAGCTGCCAGGTTACATGAAAAGACAAGGCCTGGTTCCATGACATCTTTGCATTCATGAGGAGCGAGCTGATGGTCTGCTGCCTGTGTGGTGTGCAGCTCAGCCTCCGCCGACTGGGACTCATTAGCCAACGGTTACAAAAATGTAACTGATGGATGTTTTTTCCAGATACTCTACCGCAAACCATGTACCACAGTGTCTGTCCCCTGCCTTGAAGGTTTGGTCCTGCGCCACTCATAAAGCTCCCTCCAGCTCAGCCTGCAGCCTGAGAATTTCATTAGACGGAGTTTCTTAAATCCAAGCAAATCCTGCAGGGATGTAAATGTCACTCTTATTGGAGAGACAGAGGTGGAAGAGAACATGTTAATAAGCAGCTAGTATCTAATGTTTTAATAACTTTAATGTTTTATAAACAACTTCATATTTACTTTTGCTTTGCTTGTGGATAAATCAATATATATTCCAAATGTCTTGGGTGATTGACTAAATATTGCAAACGCACATCATCTTGTGGCAGTTCATCCCATTTTTTGGACTCAAGAGGCTTATTCAGAGGCAAGGTTGGCCAGAACTGCTGATGTGGAATGAAGTTCAGGGTAGTAGGTGTGTGGTACAGACATTAGAGGACAGCTGAGCATGAGAAGTCACATGCAGCATGGGGTGGGCCTATTTTTCTCTGCTTTGGAGCAACACTAGAGCAGGTATGCAACAAGGCTGGTAAAAGGCACTCCCTGGCTTTGTCCTTGAATATGCATTGCTATATTAGAGAAAATGTCAGATTTGCTGTCTTTAGGCAGCTACTGTTAAAATCTGTAAGAGTCAACCTAGCATGATGGCACATTCATGCAATGCAAGCAGTCTGGGAGGCTGAGGCAGGAGGACCACAAGTTTAAGCTCAGCCTGAGCAATTTAGCAACTAGCAACCAAACTGTAAGCACTGACCAGGCCAGCACTGCCCCCAGGCACGCTGAGCTGACCATGGAGTCCTGACGTGGTGGTGCTCCCATGTATAATCTCAACACTGGAGAGGCTAAAAACAAGAGGATCACTATGAGTCTGAGCTGTGCAGTGAGAACTTATACAAAAAAAAAAAAAAAAAAAAAAAAAAACTATGAGAGTTCTCTACTTACAAAATTTAACAGTCCTTTTAGAAGAGCTGAGAAATAAGATGTCTAAGGAAATGTGTGCTCTTCTGGTAAGCATTGCCCAGACCTTCTTATATGTTGTAAACACATTGTTTAATCCATTTAATTTAATTGAGAATTTGTTTAATCCAATGAAGAAATGTGTTGATAGTCTCAAAAAATGAAGGAAGGAAAGAAGGAAAAAAAAAAAGAGGGAGGAAACAATGAATCTGAGTACCCCTAATAATTTCACTCTTCCATGCACTCTAAAGACAACAATGGCAAAATTTTAAAGGAAATAACCCTGAAACATATTTTTCTCAAGAACCACAGAGCTCCTATGTGCCTGAGCTTAGCCAATTCAATTGAAGAAGGAAGTCATACCACTGAGGTAGTGACTTTGCTGGTCTCCAAAAGAAAGAGGAGGCAGCATCAACAGGACCATCAGGCATTTGACACTGTCATGAGAGAGGTGAAAAAGAGAAGTGACGATTTCATGCCTTGGAAGTGTCAGTGCAGAAAATGAATCAAAAGGACAAATAAACTGAGAAGCCAGAAGCTTTCTCTGGTAGACAAAAGGCGAAATAAACAGCTGAGCTGGGCAGCCTTGTTTGTGTACGGTGGAAACTTCTCAAATATCATTACCCATCCTCAACAGTACAAATTCCAAACTTCATGGAACTGCAGTTTTGCCACAAACCGTATCCCCGAGAAGCCAAGAGCAGAAGAAAACCTAACTGTACATTTTCCTTTCCGGAAGAACTCTCAGCTTCCCTCAGAGCAATTTTCTAAGGACAAATGAGGTAAAGCAGTCCTTAAGGTAGGTGTTTTAAAAAAAAACTAAGACTTTGCCCTGAGCCACAGTTAAATATCAATCAATAAATATCTAAAATACATCCTCAGAAGCCTTCGCTCCTAGACTGCCAGAAACCTTGAGGGAACCCAAATATTGCGTGACCTTAGAAGAACACCCAAAGGCTGCTTAAATAAGCCTTATTTTACTAAACCACAGCATAGCTGATTGCTGATGCACCCTTGAAAGCACATATTTATACTCCTGTCTGAAAGTAGAATAAGTGGCTGACTCTTATTTTGCTTTGCTTTATCCAAGTGCAATGAGTTTCTCTAGGAGTGCAGTGTATCTTAGACCTGGGTCTGGATTCAGCTCAAGGAATGTAAGATCAGAGAGTGCCTGAAGTGAGGAGATAATGGCCAACAGGCAGCGAAGCCTTGGACTCTGAAAAATAAAGAATTGGACTAGGAGAGCTCTAAGAGGCTTCCAGTTTGCACATTCTGTGATTCCGTGATTTCACTCCACATTCCATATTCATCGAAAAGCAAGGAAAATCTGATCTAGTGGTTTTTAAGACATCACGATTCTCTAAAGCACCAGGAAAATGTGGTCTGACCAGACATAGTTAATTTGTGTGTGTGTTTCATCATTTCTAAGCCTTTTCCAAATGTTAGACTGGGGCTAGAGTTCAAGGAGATGTGAAAAACATCAGAGAAAGGCTCTGGCCATTGGGTTTGTACTATATTCACGTCTGGAAAAACCAGTAATGATTATCAGACATTTTAAATAAGGGGTTGCAATCCCGAGGGTTAAATTAGATCTATATTGGAGAGCTCCATGAAGAGAAGACCTTGAGAGGAGAATTTGAGACAGAGATCACAGTGGTCACTCAGTGTAATGGGCAGAATGTCTGCCACCCTCCCACACAAACTTCTACACTTGCAAAATTCATATACTGAAACTCTAACCATAAAGGTGATGTTATCACAAAGTGGGCCTTTGGGAGGACATTGGTTCATGACTATAGAAACCTCATGAATCCAGTTAGTACCATTGCTTTTAAAACCTCAAAAATATCCCTCATTTTCCCATCAAATCAAATTATTGTTAAATGACGGCCCTTGGTATAGAAAGAGATCTTCATGAAACACCAAATCAACTGCGGCCTTGATTTTGGGATTTCCAGCCTCCAAAACTGGGACAAGCAAATTTGTTGTTCTGAAACCACACAGACTACCGCATTTTGTTACAGTATCATAAATAGATGAAAATATCTGGAAATGGCATCCAGCTATTTAGAAATCTTTTTGGATGACATTTAATGTATGTTAGAAAAATTAAAATAGTTTTTTCTTTCAAAAATGAAATGTTTTCTAATAACAAGAGTAAATAAGCTACATGTCCAAATCTTTCAAAAATTCACCGTTTAGTGTACAGTGCTTTGAGATGACAAATACGTATGATCATGTATAGCTTACCACTGTGATCAAGGATGGTTTCATCATTCAAAAAAAAATCTTTCATGTATTCTTATGTTCAATTCTTTCCTTCAGACCCAGCCTTTAATAGGCACCTACCTATTCCCCATACTGATAGTGCATCATTAAACTATTATATAGTGTTTGCTTCTGCAGCACATATAATGAACAAATACCATACAAATCAAATATGTAGTACTCAGCCTCTCAAGATGGGTTTCTTTCACTAATGTATCTGACAGCTTTTGTTTTTACATATATCAATATTTTCTTTTTCATAGGTGGGTAAAATTACATATGGCTATACTACAGTTGAGAGACATCTGGACTGATTCCATTTGTTGAAATTATGAAGAGAGCTATTATGAACATATTTGTATAGGCTTTGGTGAATGTAAGTTTTCATTGCTCTCTGGGAGTCATTTACAGGGTAAAATTGCTAAGGTTTTGTACTAAGTGTATGTTTAACTTTGTGAGACATTGCTAAATTAATTTCCACTGTGTATGAACCCCTTGTTAGCTGCACCAGCAACTTATGGGAACTGAGCTTCCCGGGCATCCTTGCGGACATCTGCAATGCCTAGGAATGCTGTGCTGTCTTATGATTTCTTCGTCTGTTTTTGATGACTTATAATCTTAAGCATCACTTAATATACTTATTTCCAATTCATATACTTCTTTGCAAGGTGTTTTTCAAGTCTTTTGCCTATTTTTATATTTTTAGTTTATTGCTTCTTTTTCAGCATTCTTTTGTCTTCTAGATTTAAGTACTTGATTGTATGTAAGACTTGAAAATATTTTCTCCTACCTAGTTTTTTTTCACTCTTCCTAGAAATGAATACAAGAGCATACAGTCTCATTTTTCAAGCTCACAATTAAAGTCAAACAAAATTTGGAATCACGGAAAGCCCTCACTTTTTCTTCAATTTTATTCTCTTTTGGACATGGCCCCAAGAATGCATATTGTGAAGGAAACATTAGTAATACTTAAAGAATTTGTTAAATGTGTTAAAATTCATTTAAATGTTAAGAGACATTTATGTTCCCTAAACATGATAATTCCATCAGGGAAAATCGCGTATGTATTAAAGGAGATGCAAACATGCAGCATGTCAGCAAGGCAATGAAAAGACACAGAGGAGCTGAAGGATTACAGACCCCCAATTGTCTTTACTGTTTCAAAGCAAAGATGGAGACAGTGAAAGAACACATCAAAGGACAGTGAACAGCACAGCAATACCAACAAAACTCCAGAAGAGGGAAATGTTGTGCAGATAGAAATAGTTAACTATTGCTACTAAGTGGTAGCATGAGTCCATTAATAGGTCACATCAGATGAACAATTATTATTATTGTTATTATTATTATTATTATTATTATTATTATTATTATTATTATTATTATTGGAAGAACTGGGGATTGAGCTCAGGCCCTTGCACTTGCCAGAGAAGTGCTTATTCCACTGAGCTATCTTCCCAGCCCCAGATGAACAATTATTTGTCAAAATTTCCTACTTTGGCAAACCAAGAAAATGCAGTAGATAAAAAAAGTGACGTCCACTTTTCTGAAATCTCCAAGTAGCGTACTTCACAATATAGAAGAATAGAATTTGATAACCATAAATTAGTTGTATTTTTAATTTTTGATAGTATATTGTATGCTATAAGCATTAATCTATGTGTTGGTGGCAATCTGCACAATAATTCTCTCACACCAAATAATTTTATTGGTGTTTCACATAAAGATGGGGGGAAAAAGTTACACAAAATTTATGGATAATAGGAAGCTGGAAATGATTATGGATGATTTAGAGCCCAACAGAAACTATAAGTGCCTCTCTATGCCAAATTGGACAGTACGAGGATATTTGAAGGAAGTAATTTAAAGTCTTTCACTGAAATCCAAAAACAGTTTGAGTTCTAGATAGCAAAGGAAATAGGACATGAAGAGTTAAAAACATAGCTTATGGTTTAAATCAAAGGCAAACCTACTAAAATAAAAAGATGAAATGTGATATTTCACAATTCCTGAGGCACATTGATGAAGTTTTTCTTTTAAGAATGCAAAAGGATGGTAGTTTTATCTGGCCACACCCCAAGTCTGTGTCCCGTGTGGATCATGATGCTCTAGAAAACTACAAGCTCATCCTGTCCAGTGAGCAGCAGCCTGCTCTGCAACAGAGCAGTGACCAAGGAGATGGGAGAGAGCGGACCTGGGAGGGGAGAAAAGATATGGAGACCCATGGTCAATGATACAAAACAGTGAAAGTTTTACATCAAGATTGAGGGACTGTTCCTGATAACTCCAAGATAACTCTGAAACTATGATCAAGAAGAAAAGGTTCTATGAGGAGAAATCTCCTGGCATAGCTGTTCAAATATGAAATGTATTATTTTTGAAAATAATTTTATTTTTCAGAAGTTCAAGAATAAAACAGACTCTCTCTTTCTCTCTCTCTATATATATATATGTGTGTGTGTATATATATACATATAAATATATATATAAATATATATATAAATATTCTCTAAACATATGTACCATTTAAAAATGCAATGAAGAATAAAATAACTAAGATGGTCTTATCCAATCTAATGAATATGTGATTTCATGATCATATGGCATTCATTTGAACTCTCACTTTTCTGAAACTTGTGGGGAAAAAAGGAAAATTAAAAAATATGTGGAGGGAAATGGGATCCATAACTACAAAAGGATATTTGGAATCAATTTGGAAAAGCTTCCAAGAAGTTGCATTTGGAGAGTTGGAGTTGTTATTGAATTTTGTGTCAAACTGAAAATTAGATTTTATGATTTTATGAGTTGCAGATATATTAAAATTTTTTGCATTGTTTCTCCACTTGACATTCATAATAAATCATAAGAAATTGAAATGAAAATAATAAGCAAATTCAATGTTAAGTTTAAGGAAGAACTTCTTGTTAGATATAGTGGGAGAAATCTAGAATTTTGGAGAATTATTTTAAAAAGTAAGTTGACACATGGAAGGAAAAGAAGAATATTGGATAGCTTGGGCCCAATATTGATTAGCATAGTAATAATTTTCTGGAATAATTGTGAATAATCAAGGTGTGCAAAGTTTTCGTAGTGTACATAGGTGGCATATAGTGCAACATAAATTGAAATAGGGCAATTTATGAGACTACAAGTAAACATAGAACCACATGCACAGGAATACAGGTTAGGGAAATAAAGTCATCAAAATTTGCCTGTAGCAAACTCATACCTCCTCTTACAAGCATCAGCACTGAATAATGACAGAAAGTCATACTCATGAGGGTAAAGAATGACAGTATCAGACACAAAGGAAAGATACTGGTGAACTGAATTAACAGTTCAGACTAGCCAGGCGTGGTGGAGCACGCCTGTAATCCTAGCACTCGGGAAGCTGAGGCAGGAAGATCGGTGAGAGTTCGAGACCAGCCTGGTCTACAAAACTGTGCTCAAGGCCAGCCTGAACTGTACAGTGAGACCCTGCCTCAAAAAGACAAAAAAAAAAGTTCATACTTTCTCCATATTTCTTGACAACTCAATCAATATTATTTAGCATAACATACCTTCTAATATAGCATACACTGGTACATACGCACATATAAATAGTATATAGTTATGGATATATTTAAGTATATGCACTTTCCTAACACATCATTTTCTTGTATCTTAACCACTTAGGTCTACACTAGTAATAAAAGGTAAAGCATGTATATCCATATGTCTCAAATAATAGAAGTTTCATCCATAATGTTTTTTTTTTTTTTCAAAAGAGATGGTGTCTGGTCATGTTGTCTGGGCCTCCTTGAACTCTGCGATCAAGCCATTCTCCAGTTTCAATCTTCTGGACAGTTCTCTTTACAGATGCCCAGCACTATGACCAGCATCAATAACAACATAACTAGGCTAAGATTTTATAGTCATATGGTTTTGTATTTTCAGCTCAACTAAATCTCCTAATATTCTGTTAGGAGAATGTTCCTGAGGGAGTTGTAACCAGAGCTATTCCCCTAGGTAAAAGAGGTACTTGCCACTGTGAGATTTATTTCAGTGGTTTGGAAGGTCATTTGCTAAATATATACATCTTTACTACCCAACAGTCTTCAAATTCAAAATTTTGCTATTAATTTTAGTTAAGCATCATGTTCCTTATATAACTTTCCTTGGAAATCAAACTTCATGGGGCCAGGGAGATAGCTCAGTAGCATATGCACTTTCCTGGCAAGCACAAGGTCCTGACTTCAATCCCCAGTACCACACACACGAAAAAGTGTTCAACAATGACCAAGTAGGATTCATCCCGGGGATGCGAGAATGGTTTGACGTATGCAAATCAATGAATATAATACACTATACTAAGAGAACCAAGGAGAAAACCCACATGATCATCTCAATAGATTCAGAAAAAGCATTTGACAGTGTCCAGCATCTGTTCATGACATAAACCCTACAGAAAGTTGGAATAAGAAACACTCCTCCACTGTTGGTGGGCAGTAGCCAGGCGTTCCCCTCTCTTGGGTGTAAGGGTCAAGTACTTGGATTGCTGAGCACTCTGACCCTGAGTCCAAGAAACAAATTCTCTATGGCGGCACCATTCTGTAGTCTGGCGTGGCTGCTGCCTCTATTCTGGAGCCTGGTGTGACTGCCTCCATTCTGGAACATGGAGCTCCATGGCTTTTTCTTCAAAGCAAGGTCCCTCACCCTTGTGATTCTGAGGCTGCAAAGGGTGAGAACCAGCCACCTCTTGTGATTCCCTCAGGACATCTTTTCTATCCTCCTGTTCTTCCTGGGCAATGGAGATCTCAGCTCTGTCTTTGCAGTTCACAGCCTCCCTGGTGCTTTCTTTCTGCCCAAACTCACAAAATTTTAAACCATCTTGATGAGCTCTTTGCTTTTCATTCTCAACATAGATTTGACTAAAAGCCCCCAGCAATAACCATGCCACTGCCCCAATATTTGACTGCTTTGAGATTTCCTTTGAAAGACTAATCAGTCCTCCATGTTTAATCCCAGTCTCAGGCAGTCTCTGGACACAAACAAAATTCAGCCAAGCTTTCTGCCAAGCCAAAATACAAATAATCTGAAGTCCATCAACCAATGTAGTCCTTCTTCCCAGCAGAAATCTCCCAAGCCTGGTCTGTACAGGAAGGATTCCTATCAGTCTTCTGGTCTGAGCTCTGACCAGAATCTCTCCTACAGAAATACCAAAGCTCTTCCAGTGTTTCTCTTGCAGGCAACATCTCCAAACCTTTCTTATCATTTCCCATAAGCCATCCCCAAAAGCTTGTAATCCACATGATCAGGTATAGCCACAACAACAGCCCAACTCTTCAGGTACCAAATTCTGTCTTAGTTACTTTTCTCTCATTGCTGGGACAAATACCTGACACACAAGCTTAAGGGAGGAAAGGTTTGTTTAACTCACAGTTACTGGAGGTTTCATAATTTAAAGCAGCCTGAATTGCATAGCAAGACCTTGAGACTCTATGACACAGTGTCCAGGATGGTTCACTCTGTACTTCTGAGAGACCATTGCCTGGGTATAGAGGGAGAACTTCTGACAGTAGTCCTGTCTGTTTAATGATTTGCACCTCTCTTGGCCATGCCTCTCAAGCTCTGTCCTGGTCCTTTGGCCCCACCGCTTGAGTTGTGCTCTTGACAGCCCCATGATTTACACAAGGTTTTTGGGGGGACAACTAGATACAAACCATAACAGTGGGAATGCAGACTGGCAAAACCACTATAGAAATAAGTGCAAAGATTCTTCAAAAAACTAGGATTAGAAATCCCATTAGCTATGCCCTTCTGGGATATTTTTCCAGAAGAACTGAAAGCATCATGCTACAGTGATACATGTGCACCCATGTTTATAGCAGTGCTATTTGTCATAGCTAAACCTTGGAAACAAACCAAACTCCCATCAACTAAGGGATGGATAAAAAAGGCAAGATATTTTTATATAATGGAATGTTACTCAACTATAAAAAAAGATAAACTCAAAGCTTTTATAAGTAAATGGATACAAGTACAGACTGTATTGGTAAGTGAAATAAATCAAATCCACATGTATAAACATCCTATTATCTCCCTAGTGTAAGACACCTTAAGAGTAAATAAAGTCTAAGACATACAATAGATACTGTGAAAGTGAAGGAAGCTGCTCAAGGGGCAGGAACTTCTAAGCTGAGGGAAAGGATAAAAGAAAGAAAAAAGGAAGGTAAAGATATATATGTATATACACAAGATACCTTGGTTAATTGCACTGCTGATTTCCATCGGTCTGTGGAAAGGAAAAGTTAATGCTTTTGGGTTTTTTTTGTTTTTTGTTTTTTGTTTTTTTTTCTTTTTTTTTTTTTTTGAGTAATTTTTGTGCTTGTATCTGGTAATCCGAACAACTAATTTACTAATTTGAAGGTAACAATATACAATATAACAACCATTGTTGAATTTTTGTCAGCTTGTTTAGTGAAATTTTGTATCACTTCTATTTTATTTGATTATTTTTAATTCTTATTTCTCTTTTTAAAAAAGCACAAGAAAATTGGAATACATGTTATCTACCTCAATCTGATAAAAGTCATCAATAACACACCAAAAGCCAACATGATACTAAGTGGCTAACAACTGAAATTTTCACTTTAAATTTAGACACTGTAAAGTGGGCAAGACATGGATGACCACTCATATTCAATATAATTCTAGAAACACTAGCTAAACCATTAGATTAAAAAAATGAATAAGGATAGAAAAGAAAGAGGATCAATCATAGCTATTTACAGATGACACTATATGTAGAAGACCCCAAAAACTGTTCCTGAAAAATATATCCAGGCTGAATATCCAAACTTAGTAGTGAAACTGGATGCAAAGTCAACAGCCAAAACTTAACAACATTTCAGCCGGGTGTGGTGGTGCACACCTGTAATCCCAGCACTTGAGAGGCCGAGGCAGGAGGATCGGTGTGGGTTTGAGACCAGCCTGGGCTACGAAAGTGAGCTCAAGGCCAGCCTGAACTGCATAATGAGACCCTGTCTCAAAAAGGCAAAAAAAAAAAAAAAAAATCTACAAACAAATAAGAGCATTGACTAAGAGAAAAATTAGGGAAACCACACCTTTCATGACAGAATAGGAAGAGATACTTAGGAATCAATATAACAAAGCAAATAAAATACATCTACATTGGAAACTACAGTACTCTGAAAAAGGAGATAGATGAAGTTATGAGAAAATGGAAATCCCTTATTCTTGGATAGTAAGTATCAATATATCAAAAGTGGCCATACTTCCAAAATTGTTATGCAAATCAAATGTAATCCAATCAAAATATCAATACTATATCTCAAATAATTAAGAGAAAAGAACCTTCAAATTCATTTGGTATGAAAATAGGCCTAGAATAGCAAAAGCAGTTATGGACAACAAAGGCAGAGCATGGAGCATCACAAATCCTGATGCGAAATTATACTACAAAGCTATCATAGGGGCCGGCGGGATGGCTCAGTGGTCTAAAGCACCTGCTTGGAAAAGCTTGGGCGGCTTCAGGGACCGCGGTTCGATCCCCGGCACCACACGCTGCGCCGGCCCTGCCCTCGGGGCGGGCTGAGCCGGCCATAAAAGTGATTGAATAAACAAAGATTCTGAAACAAGAAAAATAAATAAATAAATAAATAAATAAATAAAATCCTAGTCCCGCAAAAAAAAAAAAAAAAAAAAAAAAGCTATCATAATAAAAATAGCATGGTACTGTACTGGCTTAAAAAAAAAGACTCAAGCCACTTTATCTTTGACAAATGGGCAAACTAGCTTCACTGGAAGAAAGATAGCCTCAATGGTACTGAGAAAGAGGGCTGAGAAAACTGGCTTTCAACATGCTGTAATTTAAATCTAGACCTGTACCACTCCCTGTGAACTAGGTAAAATCAAAATGGGTCAAAGATCTAAATATTAAAAGAGAAACTTTAAATCTCCTGGAAAAGAGAATAAACATTAAAAGAGAAACATTAAACCTGCTGGAATAGAGAATAGGCAGATCTCTTGAAGATCTGGGTTTTGGCAAAGATTGTAGGAATAAAATCTATATTGCATAGGAAATATGGGTCATCCAGAATCAGCAACTGGAATGTCATTATATTAAAAAGCTTTTGCATAGCAAAATAAATCACCAATAGAGTAAAAGGTTACCCATAGGCTGGGGAAAATGCCAGCTCTTCCTCAAACAAAGGACTAATATCTAGGATACAAAAAGAATTCTGAAAAATCAGATATAAGAAATCAGTCCAAGAATGGGCATCTGAAATATATAGACACTTCTCAGATGAAAAAATACAAGCAGCAAATAAGTACAAAAAAATTTCAGCATCGATGGCCATTTGAGAAATGCAAATTAAAACAATACTGTGATCACATCTCCAGAAAGAATGGCCACCATCAACAAATCAACCAATAACAAATTTTAGTGGGGCTGTGGGGTTAAAAAAAAAAAAAAGCCCTTCTCCACTGTTGGTGGGAGTGTAGACTGGTACAATCACTGTGGAAAGCAGTGTGGAGATCCCACCAGCAATTAAAATTAGAAGTTTCATATTACCCAACTGTTTTCCTTCTCAGTGTCTTCCTGAAAGAATTAAAAGCATCATGCCACAGAAATATATACACATCCATTTTTATAGCAGCATAATTTGTAATAGCTAAACCTTGGGAATAGCCTAAATGCCCATCGATGGATGAATGGATAAAGAAGATATGTTTTTACTACTCTACCATAATAAAGGACAAACTTGAGACATCTCTAGGTAAATAGGTACACTTCAAGACCCTATTCTTAAGTGAAATGAATTGGACACACATGTAAATATCACATTGCTTCCTTGACATGAGAAACCAAAAAAGGTAAATAAAGTCCAAAAATATATAACAGATATTGGGAAACAGGTAGAAAATGTTCAAATGGAAAGGGGAACAAGGGTTATGGAGAAGAAAAGAAAGTAAGGGAAAAAGAAAAAATGCATTTAAATTTTTAAAAAGCATAACTCATAGCTTTTGTAAATAAAGAGGGTAAGAAAAGTTGTTCACGGTGTTGGGGGGAAAAGAAGAATCAAGTGATTCTATGTAAGGGCACAATTTCTATGGTGAATGTGATAATTATGTATATCTAAAATGTACCAATAAAATTAATTTTAAAAAACAAAAAATAAACAAAAACAAAAATTCTCATAGAAGAGTTAAGCCTCAAAGTTCAAAAGCTTAGCTCAAAATGAAATTAACTTTTCATTCCTACCCAGCAAAGACATAGAAGAGTAGATTGGCACCAGCTTCATATCACCCTGGTCACAGGGAAGGGGCTAAGAGCCAGGAAGGCCTATCAGCCATCTCTAGCCTGCTCAACCTTTCTTTATCTCTTTCTCCATCAACCTTGCTTTTCATAATGATGACATCATAAAGCAAAGTGCCACAGATGCTGAGTCTACCTCAGAGGTGATCAAAACAAATAAAATCCTGAAATATGATTTCATCTTCCCATTGCAGCTTATCTTAAGTATACAGTAGTCATAACTTATCTACAAAGGATAGGTTCTAAGAACTCAACTGGATGGTCAGAACATAAATAGTATCAAATTCCATGGATATATCAAACTACAATGGCACTTTCGGGTCACTACTGAGTAAAATAAGGATTACTTAAACACAAATATTGCAATTCTGTGACTTGATGACAAAGACAGCCAGTGTTTAATGGGCTGGTAGTGTACATATCATGAATATTCATGGTCCAGAGAAGACAGCAAAATGACGATATAATTTCATCTTGAGTTTTAGCAAGATGTGCAATATAAAACTTAGTACTTGTTACTGAAGTTTTCTTTTTAATATTTTTGAACTATAACTCTAATTGGGATAACAGGAAGCAAAGCTGCACATAAAAGGAACCACTCATAACTAAACTTCCTCCTGCTAATCAGTGCACTCACTTTTAAAGACCCCAAGAATCCCTTATTTATCAAAGCACTGCTGTATCTTAGACGTAATTCTGTGTGATTTTGTGTAAGAAGTACTGTCCTTCATGAATTCTTCCCCGTCTCTCCAACCTAGAGTCCCAATCTGTATTCTTTATGCTGCTTTAGGGTTCAGTTAGTTCATCTCTTGACATTTTCTTCATCCAAGTTCATTTCCCCAATTGGATAGCATTCTCTCTCACATGTCCTCAGAGCCAACTTCAGCACTTGGTACAATGATAGTATTTAAGAACATTATAATACATGCGTGACCAAACACCAAAACACTTGTTACATTGTAAGTGCGTGTTTTCATTTCTTAGCCTATGAACTCCTTTACACAGACATTGAATTATAGACTATCTAGTAGCAGTGCTTTTCTCCAAAATATCTCATTTAGGGCACGTGGAATTATCTTTCCCCATAAACTTAGAAAGTATAACATTTATTGCTTCATCTCTAGTAAATAGTAAGCAGCAAACTGGCACAACTGAATTATTTGGATTTTTTTTTCCTTTTTCGATTTCAGAAATATTAATAAGTAAATATTACAAAAAGTAGACATTCAGACAGTGGTTGCAGTGTGTTGTTTGCCATCACGAAAATTATCGCTGTGCTTTGAGAGTTCCCACAGAAATAAACCAAACCTAGTCAGAACTCAGTGCTTTCTTTTAGGTCCAAATCCTTTTAGTTTGCTGACCAGTGCAGAAACTATTTCCCTTCTACAAGGACCCTTGCCTTTGTCAAGCCAAATAGCAGGCACAAGAACGAAAGGAGCTGGTACTCAGGTTCTGCCTCCAGGCCCTGCCTTCTATTGGCAATCAGCTGCTCTGCCCACTTCTTATGCCTTTCCCAGGGTGCTCACTAACCTCCTGTGAGTTTCCAAGTTGCATGATAATGACCTGTGGAAACCAGATGGACTTTTCTTGAAGAGTTGAAATTTCTCCACCCTTCTACTGCTAAGAGAAATTTCTGCTAGTCATACAAAAATTATTAAATTTCTGGAATTAATGGTTTTTTTCTTACAAAATAATATTTTGGGAGCTTTTGGGTTAGCTCAGTGGTTAAGGCGAAAGTGTGGGAATTCCTGTGAGGCACAGGGACCTGTGATTCAATCCTTAGCCCCACCGTTAAGGCAGCCTCAGCCATCCAAAAAACAAAAAACAGCAACAACAAAAAAAACCCTGTCTCAAAAACAGTGTTTTATTGTACATCCTTTCACCAAAATTCATATACCCTAAGCACAAGTAAATAGTAAATATCATTTTTCCTCTGGGATGCATTAGATATTTTCAGTACTCACAGTAATCCTGAAGTGTTTACAGAATAATCCAGATATATTCTGTACCCTTTCACTTCAACTATAATGTATGTTATCTTTCTCTAACATCCCCATTAACTTGGTGGAGGCAGAGTTCTGTTTTCCAAATTATTTCCTCTGGGTTAATATTCAGTCAACCATAAGTTTCTTACTTTTTTAGATGTTTCCTTTCCTGATCCGTTTCAAAGAGGACATGTAAGTAATGCAGCAACTTACTTACCTCTTTCGCTATTTTCCTTCCTCTGTACCACAAAGTAGTTACTCTAGTCTTTACCTGAAAAGTCTGTCCATGGTAACTGTTGAGAAGAAACCGGTTCTTGGCATGGAGCTAGATTAACAACTACTGTAGCTTCCTTGTCCAAATGCAGTGCTTAAGGGTCTTCCTCCCAAGGCATAAGTATCTTTGTTCTCTAAAAGCCACATCAGACTCATGTCAGCACTGTGCCCAGGCTACCACCTTAGTATGGTGCCATCATGAAGTATCACACAGTGGGGCACAGTACTGCTGTAACTTATGTGAAGAGAAGCAAATTCTGTGAGGAGGTGATGCCCACATTATATGTCTGGGAGTTGTCTAAAACTTTGGGTATTTCTGCCTCCCACTCTCACTCCTTGAGGTTTTGGCCAAGAGAGGAAAACTAGACAATAACATCTGAACTTCTTGTTTCTCTTCTTCCTACCTTCCTGTCTCCATGGAAAACTAAAACAAAAACAAAATGCTAAGTCTGTTGCTAAGGACTTCTTCAAAATAGACTCCAAGATTTCTTTATGACTTCCAACATAACTACAAAATGATGGCCTGCTAGCCTATTTTTTGACATATATGGGGTTTTTTAAATTTTATTATTTTAACTAAGAAAAAAATAACAGTGAGACAGTTTCAAAACACATTAGGACAGTTGCAATAATTAATACAATGCATATTTTCTTCAAAGTAGTTGTTCAGAGTATAAGATGCAGACATGATAAATTTTCTAAACACTATTAGTACAAATATTTCTTCTCATTGAACTAAGAGAAGGTAGTTGTATGTATAGTCCAATAGTCCATAATAGTAGTGGATTAACAGCAGAACTGGCAATGTCAGAAGCTGTTGACTTGAGCCTCTTTACCTCTCAGCATATTAATTTGGCTTTACTTTCTATACCTCGTGGCTAAACTTTTCTGCTTGATAGTTAAGATCAAGTTAAAGCGAGACCTATAAAACAAACAAACAAAAAATAACTTTTGTATCTTACAAGGTCAGTTAAATCCCCTCAGGGTTTACTTACGAACCATGTACAGCATTTTGTAGAACTTTTGTCAGTGTCAGCCATCTGGATGAGTCACAGACATTGCTCAACCAATATGCTCTCTGTGAAAGCCTGAGATGTTTTCTCTCTAGGTGACTCTCCTTAAGCACAACATACACATCGTTGATCCCTTTCCTCTGTGGCCCCATAATCTCCTTAACAGAAAATGTGGGACACCACTAAGTTATAGGATGTTAAAGTGTGGCTTCTCTTATGTCCTGAGTCCTCACTGACCTAGAGGGGTGAGGGCCAAAATATTGGCTATCTTTGTGGCCCTTCTTTTTCTCTAATGATTGATGGAAAACACCAGCTCCATGTTAAGTCTAAAGTGTTTGATATTCAGAAAGACAGTGATGTTACACTCAAGTTCCTATGTTGTAAAATAATAGTATCACTAAACTTCTCTTCTGGAGGGTAAAAAACTTCAGTTTACAGACATATATGTTAAGAAGTAAAAAGTTATCTCTTTTTAAAGAAAAGTAGATCTCGAGGTCATTCTATACTATTGAGTTTAAAAGTCATGTTTAAGATTCAGTCCCCACCTGGAAACCTTCATGGTTTAGTCTAGAGGATGGAAGGGCTGCAGGAAAATGTTATTTGAGAGAAAATAAAAAATACAACTGATAAGCTTTTCTTGGTGATATGAAAAAGACAAATACATTAAACTTTTGTTCTCTCCCTTAAAGTCACTATAGAGAACAAAAAACTCAAAAATATAATGGAAAAAGCCTTAACAAACTCCAAATAAATAGAAATAATTTCCCTGAAAGCATGTGGATATGATATTTTAAGCTAAAGTGGGCTTGATATTTAAACAATAAACTGAAGCAAGATATTTTGGGTCCACCATAGGCCAGACATTGTGGACAAAGACATGCATAAAGATTATGGTCAGGCCCACAATCATTTTCATATCTCTTTCCTGATATGCTATTCTATTATTTTTATCTATATGTTTATGTAATAAACAAATTATTAGTACTTCTTTATATAATTAACATCCATATTAACAGCAAAGAAATGATAAGCACTTTCGTTTTGAATTGTATGAATGACACTATGTATACTTTCCTTGTTCTAAATTTCTAGAAAGTGCTTATAGCCTCATCTATAGCAAGGACATCAAGATGTAATATATCTAGGTAACCTGTGTAAGGTCACCCAAGTTGTGAAGAATTGATACTTCATCTCAATTCCCTGCATACTGTGTCTGCTAATCTTCCACTCTATCATCTTACATTTGCTTATTAGCAGAACTTTTCAATAAAATAACCTAATTTTCTCCCATGAAACAAGGGAACAAGTAGTACAGAACACTATACATGTAAGCAAGTACTAAGATAAGGGGGCTTAACAGACAAAGCCAGTTACTCTATTTTAATGAACACACATTTACACACACACACACACACACACACACACACACACACACACACTGCAGATTGCTACCTTTCATGTTAATTATACTTGACTCTTATAGCCCAGAATTCCTTTCATACTAGTAGAACCCTAATAGTTCAGCTGAGTACTTGTTCTCTTCACATTGCTTTCTTATAGCAAATATATGGAAATGCAGGCAAGCCGTCATGAACTATGGGGATAAGGATAAGCCCTGGGGACGCTGAACAACAAATTAGAAGCCTCTTAAAACATGGATTCCAGGGCTGGCCAAATAGTTCAGCAGATTAAAGTGCCTGCAAGTAGGCTCAGGGGCCAACGGTTCAATCCCTAGGCATGCTGTGCTGGCCCTGCCCCAGGGGCAGTTGAGACTAGGTGTGGTGGTGCATACCTGTAATCCCAGCTCTTGGGAGGCTGTAAATAGGGGGATCACTTCAAGTCTGATCTAGTGGTGAGACCTGAGCACCCTGTAGAACTTGACCTAAAATACAAAAAAAAAAAAAAAAAAAGGATTCTGTAGAGTCATCCTACCAGTCTGGATTACTTAAGCCTTGACTATTATAATAATAAAAAAATCCTTTGATCTTATTGAAGTCACTTTTACTATTGGTGTCTGTTACAGTAGTTGAACCTATACTTTAATTATTATGACTATCTTCTCAAAACACTTTTGAGCATATGTTGTGATTTAGGGAATGAGCTTATTTATAAGGAAAGAGTTACTCAATTCAGGAGAAGGACAAGAAAAAGAGTAGGGGAAAGAGATTTATCTATGTATGTAAGCAGAATGGTTTGGACAAATGTACTGTGCATTTCTGTTGATCTATGGAAAGAAGCAGTTAATGCTTTAATTTAGTTTGTCTCCTTTTTTCCATTGTTTCCCCCTTTTCTCTTAATTTCTTATATATTTGTTTTTCTTTCTTCTTCTAATTTTACATACTTATATCTGCTAATATGAATAACTGCTTGGAAGACAACACTATGTATTGCAACAAATACTGTGAAATTCTTATTACTTCATTTAGTGACAATCTACATCACTTGTATTTTTTTCTATTTTAATTCTAATTTTCACTCTTTTAAAAAAATTTTAGTGGAATTATTAATAGTGCTCCAGTGCGTAAAAACGAGATCCAAGCCTACCACTCAAGAGTTTTCATAATCTTGCCAATTTCTTAGCTTCTTCTCAGTACCTCCACTATTTCTTTTTCACTCCAGACAGATTCATGAATTCATTATGTACAGAGCATCTCTTTACTATCCATCCTCTTCACAGAGATTTTACAGTGAACTTTAATTTTTAAAATCCAATGTATCTTTCATTGCTTATAGCTTACCTTTGAGACAATAACATCTTGTCCTCAGAAAATGCTTAAAAGGTGTATTTTGTTGAAAAGGGAGGGCAGAAGAGAATAGAAATAAACAGAGGAAATAGAGCAGGGAGAAGAGGATATAATAAAATTAAAGAATGGAGTAGAAATAACAGAAGCAGAAAACAATGGAGAGTGGGTGACTAATACAGTCCACTCATGTCAGTAATGATACAGCAGTATATGACAGGGGTTCAACATAGAGACTGTATGGCTGTGCAGAGTGGAGGAAGCCTATGGGCATAAACATGATGTATATCTTTCTGAAATTTATATTTTATTGCTTATATTTACTCCTTGAGAGCATGGTTAGGCAAATGAGAAACATTAGGGAGTTTTGTCTCCACTCAACTACTGAGCCATTTTCTCCTCATGTAATTTGAATAAACTACAAATTAATATGTTGTCAGCCATGTCAAATGTCCACAAATGTTTTAGGACGTGCCAATGGGGCTACTTGGAAACACATTTACTTTTCAAGGTAACCTTATTGAAAATTAAAATCTCAACATATTGGTAGATTTGAAAGGAGCTCCTTTCTGTTCTCTTTTAGGGCTTTCTGTGTTGTTTTTTCCAATATAAAACAACAGCTTTGTCGAGATAGTATTTTAAATTACTCCCTTTTCAGGGAAAGTTTACTTGAATATTAAAAAAGGTAAGTAGGAAAAATTAGCAAAAGATTCCTACAACAAAGTCTGTTTATAAAGGAAGATTTCATAAAGTAGTGGTTAACCAAAGTCATTAACTTGCAGCTTTGTGTAAATAAGACTAAACTATTGGAAGCTTTTCTGACTTGAACTTTCTATATGTGTTAATTCCTAAATCTGTGTTCCCAAGTATTCCCTCTAACCCAAATAATGGGGTTGAGCTTGTCAAGCACTGAACCCAAAGCATCTACATATACACATTTAGCCTAAGGATAGAGATGCTGTGAGCCAGCTTGGGGGAGGGGTGGTCTGGGATGACTCCCTCACCCCTTGTGATCAGCAGTGCTCTGAACAGCAGGCACATCCTGCACATTTTGTTGTACAAAGACAAAGGTACTACAATACCTCTAAACAGGTTTCCAGTATCTCAAATATAGTGTTAACAAAAACTCAAGTATGGGCCATGGGAGATAGCTCAGCAGTCTAAACACCTGCCAAGGCAAGCTCAGGGACTGGGGTTCTATCCCCAGACTGCATGCTGAACCAGCCCTTGTCTCCCGAAACACTCAGCCAGCCACCATGACCTGGGATTACATATCTGTAATCTCAGCACTGGGGAGGCTCACATAGGAGGATCATTATAAGTCCAACATGCATAGTGAGACCCTGAACCAAATACATTAAAAGTAAACCCTCAAGTCTGTTTTGGATTTTTTTTTTTTTTTTTTTTTTTTTGAGACAGGGTCTCGCTATGCAGTTCAAGCTGGCCTTGAGTTCACTTTTGTAGCCCAGGCTGGTTCGAACTCGCACCGATCCTTCTGCCTCAGCCTCCGGAGTGCTGGGATTACAGGCGTGTGCCACCACGCCAGGCCTGTTTTGGATTTATATTGTCCATGACTTCAGCAGCATACCACAATTTACTGAAGTATATATCAAAGTTATAAATACCTGCCATTCCCTTATTTGCAAGATTTAAAATATGATTGATGATTTAATTCCAACAACTCTTGCTGTGGTACTAAAAGTACTTTTTGAATAGCAATAATATCTTACATCTGTATCATGTTTTATAACATCAAACATTATTTCATAATGTATTGTTGTTTCTGCTCCTCCCCTTCCTCCTGCTCCTCCCCTTCTGCCTCTTCCCTTCTTCCTGCTCTTCTTCCCCTTCCTCCTGCTTCTCCTCTCCTTCTTCCTGCTCCTGCTCCTCCCTTTCTTCCCTTCCTCCTGCTCTTACCCTTCCTCCTGCTCCTCCTGCACCCCTCCTTCCCTTCTTCCTCCCCCTCCCCTTTCTCCTGCTCTCCTTCCTTCTGCTCTGCCTCCCCTTCCTCCTGCTCCTTCCTTTCTTCCTCTTCCCCTTCTTCCTGTTCTTTTTCCTCCCCTTCTTCCTCTTCCTTCCCTTCCCTTT